>CAEFZY010073298.1:0-61233 GCA_903066815.1 Brachyrhaphis roseni | reverse complement strand
TGCTCCTTTTTCCTGATGTTGCAGTCACTTGGTATTGCTACATCCACCACAACGGCTTTCCTCTGTTGTTTATCCACCACGATATATACATATATATATATATGTACATATATATATATATGTATATATATACATATATATACATATATATATATATGTATATATATGTATATATCATATGTATATATATATATATATATATATATATATATATAATTGAGTGTAAAAACAAATTCGATTAAAATCATACATTTTATTCTTAAACCATTTTGTTCAGCTCTACCCCAGGATCATCCTCTAAATGTAACTGGTTTTTTTTCCCTCAGTTTGGGCTGAAGGCTCCTCTCTGTCTCACTCCAGTCATCGCTCTCTGAAGAAAACCTTCGGTCCTTCGTCCAGAGACTCGCTGTGCAACCACATGCTGAAGCATCTCCACAACGGAGCCCGAATCACCGTGCAGATGCCTCCCAATATGGAGGGCCACTGGGTGTCCACCAGGTTCTCTGGTTTTTCTGCTAGCTATTTTACACAAAGGTCTGAATTAGGCCTTCAAGAAATGGTTATTTTATCAAGTGATTAATCTATCAATTACCCGGACAATTAATCGATTTATTAGATTTTTTTTAAAAATGGCATATTCTACAAATTTAACCACTTGAGCCTATGTATAGGAAATATGCTAAAAGATGCCAATAGTCAAGTAATTCAATACCTTTTCAAATAAGATTTTATTACCTAAAATGCAACAATATAGCATTTCAGACTACCTAAAATGCTATATTTTAGCATTTTAGCCAATGAAATGCTAAAATACAGCTAACTTCCAAACTAGCATTTAGCTAGCACCAGATGCTAGTTTTTGGAAGGGTTAGCTACCTTGCAAACACAAGCTAGTTTTAGCTTTAACCAGACGAATCTAAAACTATGCAACTTGAGGAGTTTTGGGTAAAATGTGTTTAAGAAGGTCTTTTTATCTTAATGCAAAATGTATACATTTTTTGCACTTTTGGTTTAATCACGGTTCTGAATATGTTATTCTTATAGCAAATGTCCTTATTTTTAGTCTGCCATTTAACAGTTAATCAATTACTAAATTGGTTGACGATTATTTCAATAATTGATTAATCATGGTTAATCATTCATTATTTCAGCCTGAAAACATTTAATTAAACATTTATTCATTTAATGGTGCATTTAATTAATTATTTGAATAAATGTATTTAGCTAATTTTGACCCTTTTGGCCCTCCATACTTATCTTCATAGCACTGAGCAGAACATTAAAATATCGCAATCTTTTAGTTTTCTTCATCTGTATACTCCAGTTAGTGATTAATCAGTTTACTAAATTAGTTGATTATTTCAGTAATCATGATTAATCTGTTTAATTAAATGTTTATTTTATGGTGAATTTAATTAATTATTTAATGATGTATTTATTTAAATTATTGTCTGTTTTTGAGTCTATATGCTTCACCTAAAGATGTATTGATTTTCTAAATTACATGAAGATTACTTTAATAATTGTTAAAGCCCTAAAACATTTATTTAATTTTGGCCCTTTTGGCCCTCCATACTTACCTTCATAGCTCTGAGCAATGCATTAAAATATCACAAAGTTTTAGTTTTAAGCAATGTCCTTTATTTTAGTCTGTATACTCCAGTTAACAATTAATCGATTTACTAAGTTGATGATTATTTCAACAATCAATTAATCACAATTAAACCAATTAATCGTTTCATCCCTAGTTTTAATTCATGCCCTGGGTAAAAATGTGGACTGTAATGTCATTTTGAACATGGATTTTCATAAGTTTCATGTGACTTCCTGTGTGTTTGTTGCAGCTGTGAGGTGAGACCTGGCCCAGAGTTTCTGACCCGCTCCTACAGCTTTTACCCCAACAACACCTTCCAGGCCCACCAGTTTTACTACGAAGACAACCACTGCACCAAACCCACCTACACGCTGGTCATCAGCGGCCGCCTGCGCCTGCGCCAGGCCTCCTGGATAGTCCGGGGCGGCACAGAGGCAGAGTACCAACTCCACCAGGTCCAGACCGTGCCTCACACCACCGCTAAGGCCAAAGAGCTGAGCGAGCGACTCGGCCGCAGCTGCCGGGGGGCCGCGAGGGGCCCTTGGGAGCCCGGCGTGATGTACGAGCTGTGGAACGAAGAGGGAGGCTTTGACTGCTCCAAAGAGCTGAACTTCACCATGCATGAGCTGCAGCTGCTGCGGGTGGAGAAGCAGTACCTGCATCACAACCTGGATCACCTGGTGGAGGAGCTGTTTCTGGGAGACATCCACACCGAGCCGTCGCAGAGGCTCTACTACAAACCGTCCAGCTACCAGATCCCCCTGCAGAACGCCAAGGTTGGTTCTTTTAAAAAACAGAAAAAAGGCTGACCTGTTCTGCTTTTGGGTCTTTATTTGGATATTTTTTTAACAAATTTGATTATATCCATTTAACTGAGGATGGATTTACCTGCATTTCCATAACCAGTAGCCATGTTGACCATTAAAACTGGGGCTTGTTACCTTCATAAAGGTATTTGTTAAAACTGTCATTATGCCGTGACAGACTAATATGAGTAATCTGTGAAAAAATTGACCTCTTCCATCTCTAAGCGCTGTCAATCATGCTCAAGTACGACAATCATGTTATCATTCTCATGCTGCTTCATGTGCTAATGGCACAGAAACAACTTACTGTTCCAGGAAAACTTTTTTTTTACTGTCATTAGTAGATAAACAATGACGCTATTTATTCATAACTGAAGTAACTGTCTTGAATGTTAGCTCAAGCTAACCAGCATTCAGGGTAATTAGCTAAAGCTAACTGGGTGAATGATAACTAGCTTTCAACCCATGTTGGTTTGCATTGAAGCTAGCTGGGCTGAAAACTAGTTAGCATTGAACCTAGTTAGCTTCAATACAAACCAGTTTTGAAGCTAACAAGTATTAAAGCCATGAAGCTAACTTGAATTTACTCTTCGCTAAAAGACTAAAATCATGGACGGTCATTTTTTATCATCGGTAGATAAACAAAAATATTGTTTATTTGTAGATAAATAATGACACTGTTTATCCATAAACCAGCATTGAAGCTAGCATTCAAGTTAGCTTAAATGCTAGCCAGGATTCACACTAACTTGAATTTAGTCTTCGCTAAAAGTTAGCATGAATGATCATGCTAACTGGCTTGAACATCCAAGATCTAACATAGCCTAACATATGGAAAGGGGGAGGATATGAACTGCGCCTACACAAGCATGATTGACAGCGCTAACACCTACTCTCATTGGTTGTTTCTAGTTAGGAATGGGAGAAGGCAGAGGAGTTCAATCTTTTCATAAATGTAATTTCATTCTAAACTGTCATGACAGTTTTAACAAATAAGTAAAAAACATTTTTATATACATCCTGTATCTTTAAGGATTAAAATGAAAGTGTTCATGAACTTATTTGTTGAATACCTTCAATATGTAGGTCAAATAAATTGATGGAGGCTCTCCCTGGTGTCATTAAATGTCAGAAGAATCTCACTTTTCACCACCAACTTTTCTTCCTTTATGCAAAGGAATTGCAGTAACTCTGTATGTTAGTCTATGTTAATATAAACTAAGCAGAAACTGTGTTGATTTAATCTCAAATCCAAACCTTCTGCTGTGCTGATAGGATGTAATTTCTCTGTTTACGTTGCTGAACAGGAGTTTCCCTGCTGGCTACAAACTCCTGAGTGATGTTTTCACTGTCACAGTCCGCTAAGATTACAATGAAATCCTGCTGGAGCTGGCTGGCTAAATAAATACCCCTTTCCACCGGGATAATGGGCTTCGGTGTTGCAGATTAGAGCGTAAACAGAGCGTGGAAGGATCACACGGTCTCCCCTGTTGAGCCGAAAAGACCACAGCCGTACTGACACCCCCTTTGACCTGAAGAGGCGCAGTGTGAAGCCGGGTAATATGTCTGGGACCAATTAAACACGCCGCGTTCGTAGAATCTGGAGTTAAATATTCCAGAAGCCTGGGTCTGGTTTCAGGCTCGAGAGAAAGAGTTTTCCAAACCTGAACCTGGTAGACGACTCGGTTCAGTCATGAACCTTGAAGTCAAAGGAGCAGCAATATGTAAAATTGACTTTTTTGAGCTCATTTTATGATGTTATCCACTCATCAAAAACACACATGGAGTGTTAAGAAATCCTTTAATCTCCATGGCAACCATTCAGCTGTGGAAAACGCCTGGGTGGACCAAGCTCCGCCTCCAAGGCACAACTCCTCCCATAATCTACCCAGCTTCTGCCTTACAGAGCAGCCCTCCCTGCTTCAGCTCCTTCAGACTAGCCAGCAGCAATTAGCAAACCCCTGGTGGAACATCTGCTCATTATATGAGCTACTTCTTCATGAAACGTTGATTAAAAAAAACATTGTTAGAGCGTTAATAGAGGAGTAAAGAAAGATTTCTTTTAAGTCATATTATATATACATATATATGAAGAGAGAGAGAGAGAATTTTTTTAACGACTGAAATTCACATAATTACTTGTAGACATGTCATAAATTAATTAATCTTTTTTAAACTTTTTAAAGTTTTTCTCTTTTCTCTGTTTCTACCAAAAACTGGATGATGAAAGTCTTCAATTTAGTGTTTTGGTCTCAACTAGCCCTTTTTATCAAGGACAACTTTGTTTACAGAGACTTTATGATTACTTGTATTTGTTGCTTCTGTTGCTCTACTCATTTTTGAATATTTAATGTCTTCCAGTTCCAGAGTTAAAGTTTATTAATCTTTGAGAATGTGTTTTTGCGTTATTATTCTGTTACCATTATACTTTTTGAAAATGGTCTCAAACAACAATATTATCGTTTGTTGCAATAACGTCTTTGAAAATTTATCGTCCAGCAAACATTGTTATTGCGACAGGCCTGGTTATTTAACTATGAAGTAACACTATGTGCCTTGAAAACACATTTTACTGCCTCTTTAAAAAAAGAGTGATGAATGGAGTTAGATTTATCTCAGCACAGACGACGTTAAGCTAACATTTTAATTCGTCAGCAAACCTATCTGGATGTTTTCCAGTTCTTTTTTCAAACTCAAACTGCATGAACTAATCCATGTTTTCTTAAAATCCTATTAATCTTTATTTATATAAAGAAAGTATTGCTTAATCATGGGAACAAACAGTAAATTTGTTTCTAATTGTCTTGTTTCTTTGTGATTAAAAAGGCTCTGCTGCTCGGCTCACCCACCTCTTTAAGCTGCAACATTTTTCATTTTTACTCAGGAGCTTTTAGTGACTTTCTGATCCATTAATTTTAAGCTGCTGTACCCAGCACTGGTCCCAGCCCAGAACCCTTACTGGTGCCAGCATGTTCATTTGTGGTTACTGGGTGGAACTCGGCGGTGATGCAAGAGAGAAATTTGTTTCTTTCATTCTCTCTCGCCCGGCTGCAGCGCTACGTCACCGAGGAGATGAACGACTGCTTTGTAATCATCTATTCTGGGTCGCAACCGCTGCCTTTAGTTTGTCACTTACATTCAGAAATTTCACTGGAAATTATTTATATTTTAATAAATACTGTTTCTAAGGACCTGCAGGTCTTTTTAAAATGAAATTAGTGTTAGAAATTAACTTTATTTAATTTTAAAAAAATATTTTGGTAATGTAGTTTTTAATATTCACCTGGCTATTCATTAAGCTTGTTTGCTGTTTGTAGTTTATATCTTATAAAGCTCAATTAATAAATCAAATCTTATGATGTTTTAAAAGTTTTTAGAATTCTTATATTGGTTATTGCTTTTATTGTCATTTTGTAGCATGTAAAGTACATTTTATATAATGTTATTATTAAAACAGCATAATTCATAGATATTTCCTTAATTTAATTTCTGATGGTTTACAGTTAGGACTGAAACGATTAATTGATTATTGGAATAATCGTCATCTAATTTAGGAATCGATTAATCGTCAACAGGAGTATAAAAAAGGCTATTTGGTGAAAGAACAAAATGTTCAGGGCAGTAATTAAGTCGAAACTGTACAAAAATATATACATTTTTTATATAAGATTTTTAAACAAAAGGTTACAACAATGTCATGCGACTGTCATGATAAAAACTTTTACTGGATGATAAATTGTCCCAGAAATTACTGCAATAATCAATAATGTTGTTTTGAGAACATTTTCAAGTAATAAACTTTAACTTTATGAACTAAGATATGTTAAATATCCCATAAATAAATTAACAAGATGATAAATAAAACAGAAATTAAAACCACACTCAACCAAAACCATAAATTAAATGGTTTACAACGTTTCTGTTGACAAAATTGCCGTTCAAAAAACATTAATCATCAAAATGAAAATTATTTAGTTCATTTTAATTTATTGCTTATTGTGACAGGCTCGTTTATTATAAATTATCTTTGGAAATTCCAAAAATAAAATCAGCTTTAGTGTTTTTTTTATCTTCTTTCATTTTGGGGTGTATAATTAGACATTTTTTAAATGTTTCCAGAAGTGTAAATTTTTAAATTATATTCTTAAGTTAAGATCTTACAGACGAAATTAGCTACAAACAATATAGCTAATCTCAGTCTCATCACCTCAAGGTCACAGTTTTCAAACAAATTGTAAGTTTTAAAAAAAGTAATTAAGCAAATAAATGGAAAAAAACAACAACACTGTTTTAATGTTTTGGTCAAACCACTAATTGTACTCAGAATGTTTTGTTTGATGCCAACACTGTATTAAGTTAACTACTTTAACCACCTACATTAATAATGCAGGTCGTTATGCATTTCCTTCTTAATGGATGTATTTGGTTTTTGTAAAGGAAAAGCTGTGTAGTTTCCTTAAACTTCTGTTTTTTGTTTTTTAGTTTACATGATGAGAAAAATCACAAATATTCAAGTATTATATATGGGAAAGAAAAATCTCAATTTGTTTCATCTTTTTAATAAAGATGCAACAAAACAGAAATGTTTGACGAATAGTAACACACAGTTATTGTTGACAATAGCTCCACCTACTGTTATCTGAGTGAAGTTGGCTCCCCCACCTTCAAATCAGACAAAATGGGTGTCAAACGTTTGTGCTGCGTTTGTGCTGGTTTGTGCAGGAATTTTTGTTTGTTTGTGCTGCTATCATTTTAAAGATATAAAGAAATGTTTTTAGAGGTCATCAAAGGTCAACCAGCCCCCCCACCTTCTTCAAATCAGACGAAATGGGTGTCAATTAACTCGACTACGTTTGTGCTGGTTTGTGCAGCAAAAATGTTTGTTTATGCTGCTTTAGCTTTGAAGATATTAATGAAAGGTTAAAGGTCAAAAGGTCAACCAGCCCCCCCACTTAAAATGATAGCGGTACAAACAAAAATCTTTGCTGTACAAACCAGCACAAACGTAGCCGAGTTGATTGACATCTATTTTGTTTGATTTTATAAAAGTGGGGGGGGGGGGGGTTGGTTGACCTTTTGACCTTTAACCTTTCATTAATATCCTCAAAGCCAAAGCAGCACAAACGAAAATTTTTGCTGCACAAACGTTGGACACCCATTTTGTCTGATTTGAAGGAGGTGGGGGGACCAACTTCACTCAGGTCCTACTGTTCCATGTAGAAAACAGACTCAGCCAATCATAAACAAGACGATGTCGCCCTTAATTGGTTGGTCTTGGCAGCAGCACAGCTGAACTGGAGGTACTTTCTGTTGGAAATGGAAACCAAAGTCCAGAGTTATATTGGCAACAATAATTCAGTCAATGACTCTGTCCAAGAAAGCGGCGCAAATAAACTCTGAAACATCGGGTTCGCTTCTCTTTTCCAGGAGATTTAAGCCATTTTAAATTAAATATGACCGTTAGCTGTCGTCGCGCTCCCTCAACCTGATGATGGCAGTAAACCAGTGTTTACTCGTTTTCTTAGGTAACTTTTTAAAAATGCTGCTCTATAAAAGCCTTCCCATTTGTAATATGTTTCTTCAGGACACCTGTGACATAAAGATGTGTGATTTGTTTCACTAATGGACCACCTAAAAAATAAATTGCCCCGGGAATCACACAAAGAAAGTCCATATATATTAAGACCAATATCTGCATTCCTATTAATAAACATTATCTTTAATAATGTTTAAAAACTTGACACCAGTATCTCCAGCTTTTCTTTTTAAGCCACTTATTACTTTTAAACGGAATCGTTTGGTAAGCTAGCTAGCTGTAGCGTCTCACTTCGATCTGACGTCACAGCAAATAAACGGTCGTTTACATGCAGTACCTCGCTGAACACTAGAGGGCACCCGCGGACCACCAGTTTGAGAAGGACTGGTGTAAAACACTGAAAAAAAGTTTAACTCAAATTATAAGCAAGAGTAAAAACATAAGAACTAGAGGTTGGGGATATGGACTATTGTGATATCAATAAACGTGACAATACTTCTTTTATAAGTAACTTTCTTTAAAATACTGCTTTAGAAAAATATTCCCTTTTGTAATATATTTCTTTAGGACACCAGTCACATAACGAGGTGTGATTTATTTCACTAAAATGCATTTAGTTAAACTTATTTTGAATTATTGGTATTTATTGATTCACCTTTATCGAACAAACAGTGGGGAAAAAATTGTGAAAATAATTGCAACAATATGAACAGCTGTGTATATTTTCAAGCATCATTAATTTGTATTAATTGTGAAAATGATAAATCAAACTCTTATGACCAGAAGTTTATCTCGTTAAATGCCCACCTAAAAAAAGTAACACAGAACTTTACAAGGAAATAATTTCCTCTTTCAGCGTTATGCTAATAAAAAGCGTCATTACTTTTTACATTTTGCATAGTTTTATTGGTCTGTTCTTTTCCCATCATGCCTTCTGCTCGGGTTTCGTCCAGATGTTCTCAGTGGAAGAATAAACTTGGAACCAACAAAGAAGAATCCTCACAAAAGCTAAAGAAAACAAACCGGCTCACTTGAAACCGTGTCTTTGCAATCTGGAAAACAGAAATCTTGTCCAAGTTCCTCCCAGCTGGATTTAACACTTCACTGAATTATTTTATTTAGTAATAAAAATTATTTCCGCCAAGACTACAGGGAAATGCAACCACAAACAGTCCAGTCTTATTCTTTATTTATCATCTGCTGACAGGATTACAATGCAACCAGAACAAATTTTTGTTTTTTGATTTTATGTAAAATGATTTGATTTTATGATTTTATGCAACCACTCTTGCTCACATGAGCATCTATGATGGTGGTACAACCATTTCAATAAATACAAATATTCAGAACGTTTTAATCCCAGTCATCTCATTAACCTCTCACTCCGAGGCGTTTATGGAGCTGCACTGGGAATATCTCATCCACAGATTTCTCTCCTCCCTTTTCCTTCTTTTCATTTGTTCTTCCTGAAGCCCTGTTGCAGACAGGTTGTCTGGGAAAACAGTGACCGAGTTTAGGAGGTGGGGTATTAAACCTTACCCACCCTGCAATGACGGAGTCAAACCCGCCTCATGGGAGTTCGGTCTTTGGAAGAGATTTTCTTGAGTAGCGCTTGAAAGCTTCCAGTTGTTCTGCAGTTGGAAAGCCGCAGCTGTCCGGTCTGTGCAACAGACGTGATTTTATCTGAACAGTATGTTCATGTTGATGATGTTGCAACACGACGACCTTCGGTTTCACTCGTGGTGTTGAGGCTTCGCCGTTTCATCCAGACATCTGGACAGGATGCCATCACTGTAAGGCGAAGCTGGATCTTTATCTGAGTTTTCCTCTTTCAGCTCTTGCACACTGGTGATGAATTTATTTATCCTAACATATTTGGATGCAAGTTTTGTCCATCATGTTGCAGGTTTTTTCCTGTTATGCTCCCCACTTTTCTGCCGTCACATTCCATGATGCCATACTAGGGCAATATTAGAGAAAAAGAATAAATTTTTGCCCAAAAACTCAGAAATTTTATATAAATAAATACGTAAATTTCTGAACTCCAAAAGTCAAGTTTGGTGGAAAAATATCAGAAATTTTCTAGGAAAACAAAGTAAATTTCTAAGTTTGAAAAGTTCAAGATTTGCTTGAAAAATTTCCCAAATTTTGAGAATAATCTCAGAACTTTTCTAAAAAAAAAAAAAAAACATACACAAAAAACAAAGAAATTTCTAAAAGTCAAACCATTTCTAGAAAAAGCTAGAAAAATTTGAGATTAATCAAATACATTTACTAGAAAAAAATAAGTAAATTTCTGAGTCAAAAAAGTGCACTTAAAAATCTGAAAATTTCAGAATAATCACGTAAAATTTCTAGAAAAACAAGAAAATTTCAGAACTCTAAAATTGAAAAAAAATTGCTTGAAAAAACTCAAAAATTTTGAGAATAATCTTAGAAATTTTCTAGAAAATTCTAGTAAATTCCCAAAATTGAAAAGTAGAAAATTTGCTAGAAAAATAATCAGAAAATTTCAGATTAATCTCAGAAATTTTTAGATAAAAACAAGTACATTTGAGTTTGAAAAGTCAAAAACATGCTATAAAAACTCAGAAATTGTTAGAATAATCTCAGAATTTTTCTAGAAAAAAACAAATAAATTTATGGAGTCCGAAATTTTGAAATTAATCTCAGAAATTTTCTAAAAAAAAATTATAATAATAATTTCTGCTCTGCAAAAGTCAGAAACTTGCTAGAAAAATCTCAATTTTTTTAGCATAATCTTAGAAAAATTCTAGAAAAAAAACACATTTTGTTTGAAAGTGTAAAACAAACAGGACTTGTCAAAAACTTGCTATAAAAGACTGAAATTTTTTGAGTGGTCTCGGAAATTTTCTAGAAAAAAAAAAGTAAATTTCTGAGTCTGAAAATGTGAAAATTTTCTTAGAAAAAAATCGGAAATGTTGATATTAATCTCAGAAATTTGCTAAAAAAAAAAAAAAAAGAAATACATTTCTGAGTTTGGAAAGTTGACAATTTGTTTGAAAAAATTTAAATTGATCTCAAAAAATGCTGTTGATTTTGTGTGAATTTCTACGATCGCAGAATTGCTAAAAATTGGAGGACTGATTGTAATTTGGTAAACAGTAAAATCTGCTTTGATTTGATTGATAAATTGACATATAAATCACATAACGGTTATCTTCAAGGTGTTATTTATGCGACTTATTGGAGTGGAGATGGCAACGCTGACTGTTGGTTAGCTTCAGATTAGATCTTAAGGTTTTATTATTTGTTTTTAAGGCGTTGGCACCTTCCTTCTTCTGATCTTTTAAATCTGCATATCCCCTCTAAATCTGTTGAGGTCTGTTGAGTAAATGCTCTTATCTGTCCAGATTAAAGCGCAGATGAGATCAGGAACAAATTGCACCTTTACATCTGGACTTTCACAGCAGTAGACACTTTTTCTGTTCCTTGCCTGGAACTGGAAAGTTCTGGTCTGAATCAAAGCCTGGATCTTGATCTCATCCAGATGAGAAACAGGCTGGACATAGAAGAAACCTCTCAAACATGTCAGAGTCGAAAGTGAAGTGTGTGTCAAATTTTTTCCCGGGCCAAAGCCAGAGACCGCTAGAAGGCTAGAAGAAGCTAATTCATGGAGTTATTTCAGCCAGAGGTGTTTCAGGAAATTGATTGATTTATAAAAACACCATAAATACAAAAATAAAGCTGAAAAATGTGCTGTCTTGGATGAACTAAAATGAGAATAGTAAGAAGAGAACAAAAAAAGAAAAACTCAGCCAACTTCTCACACTTTGTTCAAGGTTAGGGTGTAAAAATGTGTTTAACAATTAAATTCAAATACGCTAAAACAAATACATGTTGGTGTTTTACTTGCAAGTAAATCAATTTATGTTCCAGAGATAGCTAATGATAATAATAATAACAATAATAAATTGTATATTTAATATTTTAATCCTATTTTTTTTTTAAATCTGGTTTGTTTGGGGAGGTGTGAATGCATAATCGGATCATAAAGTGAACTCTGGTCTGCCTAAAACCAACATAAAGCGGAAGCAGACTTCCTGCTTTAGTCTGCTTCCGCTCCAAAAGCAGGAAGCAGACTAAAGCACAAGGCATTCTGGGTAAATACAACCAAAACAAATGCGTGAGTCTAGCACTAGTGGAGTAGAGAAATTGTTTATAAAATAGAAATCCTACAGCTGCTAAATTTGACGCTACATAGTTGCTTACATTTTGCGAAGCAGGAAGTCGTCGTCTTCTTCAGAGGTTTTCATGTTTCCTTCAGTGGTTCTTGGTGTAGCGCCCCCACAGGCAAGGAGGGAAACATCTTTTTGAATTAGTTTGGTTCACTTGATTGTGCAGTGTGAAAGAGAACCACACCAACTGAACAGAGTCTACCGGACTACCAAGTGTGAAAACACTCTTAGTTTTGATCTGGTTGAAGTGAATTCTGGTGCGGTGTGAATGCATATGTGAACACCAAGCGGACCAGACACCGCTCAAAAGAAAACGGATTATAGTGCAGGGCATTCTGGGTAAATACAATCAAAACAAACGTGTGAGTCTAACACTGGCGCTGGAAATGGGTCGTGGTCTTTTACCAAAACAATCACTAAAATCTGACGTTACTCCATTTTTGTTTACATTTCGTAAAGAAAGAAGTTGTGCTCAATATCTTCAGAGGTTTTCATGTCATTTCCTTCAGGGGTTATTGGTGCAGTGCCCCAACAGGCGAGGAGGGGAACAGTTTTTTTAATTAGTTTGGTTTGTTTGACACAGTGCAGTGTGAATGAGAACCGCACCAGCTGAAAATGAACCAAGTCTACTAGACTATCTAAAGTGTGTTGTATTAATGATACCTTTCTACCAGAACAACATTTTTTAATAGTCAATGTATGTATTTAATATTAAAGTTTAAAAAGTAAAAGTATTTTTTATTTGTCTCCATGTTGGATCACAATAACTATCTTCCATCTTGACTAACTGAGCTCATCACGCCTTTGTTTCCAGAACCACGACCACGGCTGCATCGTCTGTCGGATCATCTACCGCTCGGATGAGTTCCACCCGCCCATCCTGCCGCCGCGGGCCGACCTCACCGTGGGCCTCTACGGCCAGTGGGTCAGCCAGCGCTGCGAAGTGCGGCCCGAGGTCCTCTTCCTCACCCGCCACTTCGTCTTCCACGACAGCAACCACACCTGGGAGGGCCACTACTACCACTACTCCGACCCCACCTGCAAACACCCCACCTTCACCATCTACGCCCAGGGCCGCTACAGCCGAGGCCTGGCCTCCACCCGCGTCATGGGAGGGACCGACTTTGTCTTCAAAGGTTTGCAAACTTCTCTTCTTGCGTTAGTTTGTAATTAAGAGAAGAAAAGCGTTCGACTGGTTGGTATTTCCCAACCAAAATGTTACAGAAGACGCAGCTGGAGTAAAGATGCTCCTATGTGATGCATCTTTACGTTTAGAAGATCCAAAATGTTGGGATTCGTAGAGAGTATGACGTCTGGAAATTTGCTTTCGAGTTTGGAAAATCAACATAATCCACTATGGATAAATATTAGCAGTAGATGAAGCTACAGCTAACAAAAATACTTCTAACATCAACATGAAAAGCTCAGCCATTTCTGCTAATATTAGCCCAGTGTAGTGCTAATATGTTGATTACTTTTGGATTAACTGATTAATATTTGGATATGAAAAGGTTCTTCATAAGACTTTTTTTTTTTTTTTTTTTTTTTTTACAGAATTTGAAACAAATTCTCCAAAAACACAAAATCTTCAGTATTTTTGCTTCTGTCTGGTAACAGATTAGTAGAGAGTATTTTTTTTGTTGCAGATGCATCCAGATGCATCATTTAATGTTCCTTTAATCTGAACATTTAAGGAATGCTACGTTATTGCATTTTAGAAAATAAAATGTTTATTTTCTTATTCTAAGAGGTAATTAAATTATTTGTTTGAAACTTCAAATTTATTTCTAATGATGTGTAAAAGGACGTTGTTAAAAAATCTGCAGAATGTGCCAATTTTTTCATTGGATTAATTGTCAGGGGAAAAAAACACATAACTAAAATTACTGCCCTAAGATTTATTCAGCAAATGGCCATTGTTGGGTCTCTCTACTCCTGTTAACGATTAATCAATTACTAAATTAGCTAACAGTTGTTTCAATTACTGATTAATCACAATTAATCGTCCCAGACCTACTTATATATATTGTTAAAAAGTTAGTTGTGTTATTTTTGTGTTTGACTATTTTGTTCTTACAGAAAAAGGCTCGTTTTGAGTTTGTAAAAACTGGCAGCTTATTGATTTATTATTAGATTATTTCAGCAAATGATTGACCACAATTAATCGTCTCAGTTCTATTTATATATATTGCAGAAAAGTTGATCCAAAATTAGTCTTCTCTTAATCTAGTTTACTAAACTATCTGCACTAGAAACTAAACAAAAATATTTTGCTAGATTTAGTTTTTTCAGTGAGCTGGTACGACTTTCGGCCAACAAAAATTACAAATACACAAATAAATATCAAGTTTTAGCCTTGATAAATTCAACAGAGAGCTGCTTCCTCCTGTGTCTCCGTCCTCCAGTGAACCACATGAGAGTGACGCCCATGGATGTGGCCACCACCTCCCTCCTCAACGTCTTCAACGGCGACGAGTGCGGCGTTCAGGGCTCGTGGCAGGTCGGGGTGGAGCAGGACGTCACCGTCACCAACGGCTGCGTGGCGCTCGGCATCCGGCTCCCCCACACGGAGTACGAGCTCTTCCGCATGGAGCAGGATGCCCACGGCCGCTACCTGCTCTACAACGGCCAGCGTCCCAGCGACGGCACCAGCCCGGACCGCCCCGAGAAGAGAGCCAGCTCCTACCAGATGCCCCTGGTCCAATGCTCGTCCAGCAGCCAGCGGTCCGACCGCAGCCGGGGGAACGATGACGCCGAGCAGACTCAGCAGCGCCACAACGGCGGCTCGGGGCGGCACGCCGGCCGCAGCGGATGCGTCGCCGTACTGCTGGCCACTGCTCTGATGCGACTTGGTCAGAGTTAGAGACGGCAGTAAAGGTGTTTTCTTTCTACACAAACAGTGGCAACAACTCATGTACTTAGCAGGGGACGTATTATGCAAAATTTTAATTTTTGCTGATTTTTTGCTACTTCCGTTTGGGTCTAAACTGCTTCTAAAAACAACCCAGAGCGGCAAAAAAAAAAACAACCAGACGATTTTTGACAATAAGTTTATGCTTTTTGGTGTCTGGAAAATGAGCCGTTTCAAAAACCTCCGGAATGTAACGTCACAAATCAACAGACCCGTTACCTAGCAACCCCAGAGGAGTTCCGCCCGTTACCTAGCAACACAAGCGGAGTTCCATCCCATTTGATCAGCTGGTTTTACCGCTTGGCAATGGCTCCTGGACAAGACAAGTGTTTTGTTGTTGACTTACTGCTTGCTGCATTCTTGTTGGTTGTGCAGAAGGCTCTACTAATGCTTTTCAAAGATCTAATGTATAATTGCGCATTAATTTGTAGCCACTTTGACATGTGACTGTAAACGTTCAGTTGAGGGCGTGGCCAGCAGCAGCTTTTTGGATTTAAAGTGACAAGAGGACCTAAAGCAGCTCATAACAGAATGATTTTGTGCTGGAAAATGTAATTAACATGTTTTGAATAGGCCACAGACTTATCCTAACCTGTTCAAGGAAGCATAATAAATGTTTTGTTTGGATACAGAGGGTGAGAACTGAACTCCTCTCTACCAGACTTGACACTGCTGCTCCGCAGGAACTGCACTTTAGAGTGAATCCACGCGACTGTGGATCCACAACTAGATTAAAAAATCTCTTTATACCCACAGAACTGAGATTATGTTTGTTTTCTGCATTGTTTTTGTCCAGCACCCGTCACATTGTAGGTTCTTACAGCTAAAAGCAGAGGCTGATGAGTGGAAACATTTTCTAGACAAGTCATGTCTTCAGGAGAAAAACTCAATAGATTCTGTTGACTGTAAAAAAAATGTTTTTAAAAGTGAGCAGTAGCATTTTCACAGGTTAATTTTAGATAAGGATATATAAAGTCCATTTGTTTCAGCAATTTTATTCAAAAAGTAAAACTTATTTTTGGACCAGTTCTCAGAAAGTTGGGGTTAGAGTCACATTTAACCAGAATTTTTCAAAATATATATTTCAATTTAAACTTTTACTTAACCAATAAAGGAGCTGGAAAACTAACTAGTGGTGGTCACGCTTCCGCTAAGCTGCTAACACCAGAGCTAATTTTTGCTAACTCTTTAAACTTCCACTAAATTTATTTTTTATCTTAGCTTTCACTAAGTGAATTTTTACAGCTAAATGTGCTAATTTACATGACTGTTTTATGAACTTTAAGTTGAATAAAGTTTGGAATCTATGTTGAAGTTTAGGGTTTTTTTACAGTTAGGATTTTTTTCAAGTAGTTTTAACGTTTACTCTCATTTTGAAAGGGGTGAAAATCATTTGTGCAGCAGTTCTGTTTCCTCTCCTTGTTCTCTCAATAACTTTATGTCAAACAAGAAAAACACAACATAATACAAGATATAAACAAAATACTTTAGATAAATTTATAACGTTAAAATAAAATTGGCGCTGAAGGGTTGTAGTCTTTCAAGGGCTGATATTTTAATTGAAGTTAGTGCTTTAGCGTTAGCTCCAGCTAAATACTGTATTGGTGTAGCACTTTAGCATTAGCAAAGCTAAGATGTTCTAACAACACAACCAGGATACCTGGAGGCTCGCTCTGATTCAGCTTAGAGGTTTGGTTCAGAATCGCTAGCTGCTTTTTCTACCAGTTTTTCCTTCCACTAAACGTTCCATTCAAAGCAACAAACCTCCAAATCAGTAACGACTTACTTGTAATAACTTTTAGGAATGCGTCTATATTTTATTAATTTTTTTAAAGACAACTTTACATCAAATTTTAACCTGGCAAGATTATGTTTTTGTTGTTCAAGACTTTTTTAATATGGCTTTTGTTGAAAAACTTTTTTAAAAAGTCATTTAGGTATTAAATAAAACCGTCAGCGGTCTTTCACACTATTTAATAGTCACTACATTTTGTATTTTTATCAGCATTTAGTATAATTATCAAAATCAGAAACATTTCATACTGCAATAAACCTACAAATCTTGAAATTAACTTTTTGAAAGCAATTGCTGAAATAAACGAAGTCGCCTGGATTCACCTGAAAGACGTTTTATTCGCAGACATCTTGAAACCGGAGATTTTATAAACTTACGAAACTCTGCAAACTTGACATTCTCATCTATTAAAGGGTTTACTTACCATAATCTGTCCTGAGTCGTCCAAGTCATTGCTTCCTCCAGAACATGTCTCTGTTTTACATCAATAGTCTGATCACGAGATCCGCCATGTTTGAGCCAATAAAAATACAGACGTTTAATTGAACATTCCTTCAAAGATTATTACATTTAAGCAATCATAATGTGAAGATATTAATTCTTTCATAAACTGGAACCAGAAATTAATGTTTTCTGTTATTTGAGCGCAAAGTTTTTCAATTAGTTTATTCAGATGACAGGAAACGTCATGATTGTTCCAGGATATGATATTCTGCCAAATGAAACGTTTGAACTTGAATATTGGATTACAGTATTAATGGTTTTGATTTTATCACTTAACAGAAACTGTAAAACATAGTTTTGGTCACAAGGTTAGACATTTTAAACATTGTTTTATGTGGTTCTTTGATGTTTATTAGATAGGAAAAATAAATCACCAAAACAAAACTCAAAGGTTTTATGGAAAAAAAGTCAAACATTTGCACACAAAAAAAAATCTGAAATTCTGAGAAATATTCTAAAGAAAACAAAGTTTCAAAAGTCACAAATTTGCAGTAGGTTTTCCCAGATATTTTTCAAGTTTCAGGAGTCGAACATTTTTGACTTTTGGATCTCTGAAATTTCCAAGATTTCTTTTTCTCAGATATCTAAAATTAATCTCAAACCTTTTTTTTTCTAGCAAATTTTTTGACTTTCATAACTCAGAAATATCTGTTTTTTCTACAAAATTTCTGAAATCTCAAAATTTAAACTCGCAAATGTTCAACTATTGAAATAGAAATTTTATTTATTTTTTTTTTGAGTTTTTTCTAGCAAATTTTAAACTTTTCAATCTCAGAAATGTCCGAAATGTGATCACGTTATGACAAAAAACTGAAACATTTTAAAAAGCTCTATTACCATCTTCATTCATTGAACAAACCTTCATAAGAAAACCCTCAGCTTTCAAGTTTAGTTACTAAAATAAACCAAATAAAGTGTTTATAAGCAGTTCTATTTGACTATGATTTATGAGCGTGGAAACACTGCCAGCATTTTCTACGCCGTTCATTTTGACCCAAACAGTCAAAATGTTTGGGTTCTGCTGCCAAGAGGAAAAAGTCAACATTTCGTTTCCCACGATCCCGTCTCCGTGGAATCACCTCGACTTCACGCTTTGATAAAACGATTGTGTGGGAAACGGGAACGTCGTAACGAGAGCTAATTTCAGCTCGTTATCTGGCTGAATTTACCATGAATTTACTCCGTCACGCAGAACGTCATAATGAGCTGAAAACATGGAACTGCCTCGGTTAATTGCCAACAGATCTGATGGAAAAGATCAGCAGAACCCGAGCTTTGGTTCTGGATTGTTGGGTCACTTTAGTTTTAACATCTTCCCACAGCAGATTAAACCAAACTTTTCAGTTTGTGCTTGAAGTAAATAAGGTTTGAACTTTTCGATCGGCTTTTGTAAAGATGCAAAAAAAATATAACAGCAATAATTTGGCTTATTTAGCCTTTCATAAAGAAAAATATAAATATATTATACATATATTTATAAATGTCAATGTTCTTAAATAGCCAAACATTTATTTTCCAAAACCAAATAAATATTTAGGTATCAGCTAAATTTAGCTAGGAGCTAACCGTTTGTTTATGAGATAAATATTTAGTTAGCAGCATAAATATGTAGTAAGTCAAATATTTAGCTTTCTTGCTAAATATTTAGCTCGTACCTACCAAGCAAAATATTTAGCTAGCAAGGCAAATATTTAACTTCCTTGCCGAATATTTAGCTAGCAACATTTAGCTAGCAACATACATCTTTAGTTAGCAAGCCAAATATTTAACTTCCTTGCCGAATATTTAGCTAGCAACATTTAGCTAGCAACATACATCTTTAGTTGGCAAGCTAGATAGTTAACATCCTTGCTGAATATATAGTTAGCAAGCCAAATATTTAACTTCCTTGCTGAATATTTAGCTAGCAAGCTAAATATTTAGGTCTGGTTTGAAAATTAGATACTACTTTTGGAAAATAAAGATTTAATTTGGGACTAAATGGTTAAAATAAATATTTATTTGGGAACGAAATACTTAGTTTAGAAACAAAATATTTAGCTAGTCAGCTAAATATTTTGTAATAGTTATAAATGTAGAAATAATGTAAAAAAAAAAAGTGTTAATTTTTCAAAGTCACATTTTCAACGTATTTAATTACCGGTTTAGCTGCAGTTAAAAGGTTTCATAACCACTTAGAAATAAAACAGTGAAAACTGACAAGAAATGCCACGTCAGTATCCTGGCAGTTTTTCAGATACTTAAAAACATTTCAGTTGTTGTTCCCACAGCAATTTCAGAGACTTTAGAAGCTTTTTTATTGTAAATAAGTTAAATTAATCTCAAAATTTCCAAATGTTTTGGTGTAAATGAACAATGGAACCAATATTCCATCATTTTAAGACAAGTTAAAGAATGCTAATTTTAAATATGTGTTGATACCTACCTAAATTATAAATAACAGTAAAGTTTCTGGAAGTGAAAAAAGCAAAAGATGGCTATGAAAACCACATTTTTTTCAATTTTATTTGGTCAATGATTAATACCATGGGAGATAGTTTTAAAAATGGAAACCTCATTTCAGTCAATACTTGCCTCAGAAGGAATAAATGTGAATAATGTTTATTAATAATATAATAATAATAATTCTGAATTGTGAGGAAAAGGATAGGACAAATGCACATAACGAGGCACTGATTTCCTCACTGGATCTGAACATTCCAACAAAAAAAATAAAGTAGAAATTACAAACATATTTACTTCAGAGGCAGTCCAGCAACGTTTGAATGGAGGATCTGTCTGTGTTTCTGTTTGGAAGGATTTAAAATAACATTTACAAGACGCCTAGCATTTCTTTCAACTCCTATTAAAAGCACACAGAGAAAGAGAGAGAAAAAAGAAAGAAGGAAAGAAAGGAACAAAAACTGGACTGCTTCTTCCCAATGGTTCCCCGTTTTTCTGTGATCCGTCTTTCCATTGTCCCACCAAATTACCTGCAAACCCATTAATCAAAAACTGAAAAAAAACAAACAAAAAAAAAAAAAAGAAAGGGATTAATTTTTGTTTTTTTGTAGTGAACTCTCTGGGCTCAATAAATGTGCGACACTGTAAAAAGGCGACGCCTTTGGATGAAGCTGTACAGATGCGTTCACTGTAGGCCACACAACCGAAGATATGGCAAAGTCAACAGAAAGACTTCTTGCTCTTCCAGGTCTCGTCGTCGTTGTCGTTTTATTTTTTCTTTTTGGAGCCGGAGCGAAGGGATATGGCCGGCATACGCGACACCAATCTACAAGATGAACTTCCCGAAGAAAAATCCGATGAAGATGGCTGCTATGACGACGAGGAGGGAGGGCAGGAAGGCGGCACTGGTTTCTCGGCCGACGATGTTGGTTGAGTTTGATGTCATGTGGTCTGGGCGCGGCTGCACCTTTCTCATCCTCATTCCCTCGTCCTGCAAGAAGCAACAAAACCTCAAACATCAATACGCTAGCAACCGCAATCTGATGCGTTGTAATGCTGCGAAGAGACCGAAGGCGTCCGACGCTTCAGGCTGACACTTGATATTTTGCTCGTGACGCGCGTTGGGAAGAGCTGTTGTTTTCCATTGCCTGTCTCTTTGTACAATGGCGGATGAAATTGGGAGAGCGGCACCAAAAGCTTCTGTAATTGCCTTTTTTTCCTCTCCCAGTTACTTTCAACAATGGCAGATGAAATATTGAGAGTGTCTTGGTTTTATTTACTGAAATAAACACGATGTCGCCATCTTTGAATTTACCAGATAATTCAGAGGTGATCAGGGTCGCCATCAGTGCTGTTTTCGTCTCATCCTATCCGTATGACAACCTGTTAACCCACATCAGTGCCTCCATCTCCTGACAACAACTACAGGCCACTACGTCACAGAGCAGAGTCTCTCTGATTGGTCAACACGTGCCAAACATTTGAAACGCTTCAACACGTCCACATAGACCCTGGATGTAAACCAGACACTCAAATCGCGATCGGTCTGAACGCAGCATTAGAGCACCAGCAACCAACCAAACGTCAAAACACATTAATTAACTACAATCTGTTGCAACTAGTTACGTTGAAGCTGAACATCGTCCCTTTATTAATAGTTTACTACTACTATTACATCCTTAAAGCTGCAGGGCTTATTTGTTTAAACTGACCAGGTTGTGACAGTATAGTATGAGAGAAAATATGAAAAAAATTGAGCTACTCTGCCTTCTCCCAGCACTAAATAGAAACAACCAATCAAAGCCAGGAGGCGGGTCTTAGCGCTGTCAATCAACATTACGTACTGGCTGTTGAATGTGCTAACAGAGGAAAAACAACTTACAGTCATGATACAGGTCTTAAATTTGATCCAGAATGGCATTAAAAGTCTTAAATGTGGGTTGGTGAAACCTGCAGAAACTCTGCCATTTAAAACTTGATGATGCGATAAAAAGGATTCCCGCTTTTTATTGTAGAAAATTACAAACTTTTCCAGATTGAAGTCTCCATCCTCAGCCAGTTTTTAAAGCATACAGAGTTCATCTCCAGCAACCGGTTCTATAGCATAGCGGACACACTCAGTGACTAACTGTGGCGTGAACTTTTATTATTCTGTTTGTCAATGAGTTGTGACTTTATCTTTGTCTTGGTATGTGGCTAACCTTTATTAACAGGTTTTTTAAAGTCTTTTCAACATATCTGACCTTCAGTTGCCTGTTTTCCTCGCTGAGCTTGTTTATGTCCGACTGCAGCCTCTTGCACTTCTCCAGCAGCTTCTTCACCTCCATGTCGTCTCCTGCGGCAGCTGCAGCCGTCGGCTCGGACTTCAGGGAGTTTATCACCGGTGCCGCTCGCGTCACTTCCACGTCGTTCTGCCCCACAGAGAGGAGGAAAAGCATGACTGACGAGAAATCCAGCATGGCCAGACTCAACCGTTAGATCCCACCGATACGCCAGAGAAAGGCGGCTTTGTCAGAGTTTCTCTTTTTTGATTAAAAAAAAAAAAAAAGAGTAACGATTGATGTGGTTTTGTTTGTTGGACGGCCAAGATGACAATATGGGCAAAGAAATAAAACAGCCGTACTGTGGAGTGGTGCTTAAACAATCCAACTATTTATTGTAAATAAAACAGAAATCTGATTTCTAATGTAAATCAACTACACATACAAATATGGCTGAAACAAGCAGAGGTGGCAGAAGTAAGAGTTGCACTACTTCATAACAAAAGTACTCAAGTAAAAGTAAAAAGTAGCCTTCCAAGAAATTTAAAAAAGTATTTGGTAAAAACTTTACTCAGGTACTGATCAAATTATCAATCATTTAATATTTAAAAATTACATATTCAGACCAACCAAAATGTAAATATAAGTGGAAATTTTGGTATTTTAAAGACCAAAATGACAATAAATCATATAGGTAAAAAATAAAGACAAAATAAATGTTTCCAAATCAGTTTCTTTCAACAAAAAACTTATAAAACTTTAACAAAAACTGCAGGTCTGTGTCTGGAGAATCTTTGGTTAAAATACGTTTGTTTCTCATTCACTGTGTAAAAAAATCCAGAAATTTTACTCAAGTAAGAGTGAAAATACTTCATAATAAAATCACTCAAATAAGCACAGCGTAGTAAAAGTTCTTCTAAAAGTAAATTTTTTCCAGAATGTAAGTCAGGTAAATGTAGTGGAGTAAATGTAACTAGTTACTACCCAACTCTGGCAACAATTAATCAATTAATTGGATGAAAATTTTTGAATATTCTACAGATTTTTAATTTAACAATCTACACAACATTAGAAATGCAATAAAAATGCAAACAAACAAATTCATTCTTTTTTAGAGAAGAAAATAAATATTTTATTGCCTAAAATGCAACAACATTCTTTAGTGAATCTGACTAAAGGAAGCCAAAACTGCGTCACACTCAACCAAACTATATTTACACACCAAAGAGTTTTTATCTTAAATGCAAAATTGTAATAAATTTTGCACATTTTACTCTTAATTTGCTTTTTAAAACTTCTTTTTAATCTGTATAGTCCAGTTAACGATTAATCGATTACTAAATTAGTTGACAATTACTTTAATTATTGATTAATCACGATTAATCGTTAAAGCAGCTTGCAAAGATATTCACATCCCTTAAACTTTTTCACATTCTGAGATATTACAATATTATTTTAGTTTATTAGGATTTATTATGACAGTAATATAAATATGCTTTGACTTTGATCCAGTTGTCTGCAACTTTTACGATCGAAAGAATCAAATCTAAAACTTGTTTCAAATGTTAAACGTCTCAAGAATATAAAAACATTTAAAGACTACTTGGATTTGTTCATATACATCTAATATTTGATCATTTTTAAGAATAAAAAGCAAAACCATTCTCTCTTTCTGTGTGAAAAACTTCTAGTAAAACATGTCCAGTAGTTTTTGTTCCTGTTAAATTTTAAGATATAAAAGTGAATGGGTGTGTGCGAAAGTAGGCACCTTTATGTGTTTCTGTGTCTAAAAATGTGAATGAAAATAAAAATTCTCAATCAAAAAATGTCTCACCACTTCGTTTACAGAGGGCAACTCGAAGACGCATCTCAGCTTGGAATCCATGAGATCTTCGGGTTTTGCATCTTTCCACTGACGGATCAGAAACATGTCATTCGTTAACTCAAACTGCATCCACACAGATTTATTTTTCCCACACAAACAAACGTAAATGTAATCTCAAACCTTGAAACCCAATAAAACTCACAACATACATATTTTTATCTGCTAAACTGATGCAGCATTGGCCTTACTCTCCTAATTAAAAAATGGCTCATATTTAAAAAGAAAGAATAAAAGCTTGTTTAGTTGTGTTGTTAAGCGTCTGCTGCCCCCTGGTGGACAAATGCGGGACACATCTAAACCAAAAACTGATCAAATCTAGATTTTACCAGAAACTACTAAAAAATGCATTTTACTTTTAATATTTTTTTGTTTTTAAAGCAATCTAGAGAGTTGAACAATATAATAAAAAACACTTGAATGCAATTCCCCCACATAAACCAGATTTTAAAAAAACATTAAAACAATCAAATATAACAATAGTAGTACTATAAAGAGAAATAATGAGGAAAAAATATGAAAATTTAAATTATAATAAGTACAAAATAGCTTCTCTTTCAGCCAGAAAAACTCTCTCTCTGTTTATTACCAAGTATGGTAAGCCATTTAATTCAAAATTAAATACTCCACCAAATAAATAATTTCCCCATTAAATAAAACCAAATAAATATGACTTTTTTTCTTTTTATATAGGAAGCCTATTTTGTCATGGTTTTATTAATATTTAAGAAAAAAAATAATGCAGCCATTTTTTTGGGCAGATTTCTGAATGTTTAATATTTTAGCTATTTCTTTAACTAAGAACCAATAAATTTAGGGAAAAAAGGATCATAACTGAATTTTAACAACAATAAACAGTAAAAATTTGTTCAAAAGTTAAAGGATAAAACTTTAAATTCCAGAATTATATTTGATATTACACCACACACTGGAAACATTTCACTGAAAATAAAAATACTAATAAATACTTACCACGGTGTCGTTGTCAGAAACATTTGATGGGATGAAAATCGTCTGAACCATAAATTTGTGTTTACTTTTTTCATTGGGGTCATAGTCAAAAGGTTGTAGCATAACTGTGGGGGGGAAAAAAAGAGAGATTTGATTGTATAAATAGATAAAAACTTTTACAAAAATAAAGAATATTAAATATAAACTTGAGTAAAAGAAAAACACTGAGCAAATGCTTCAAACTAAGGAACAATCGGAGAAACTAAAAACAGAAGCTCTGGATTGGATGCATTTAAAGACAAATCTTGAATTTAATTTTAAATGCAAAATTTATATATGTTTTAGATTAACTACTACGTTGAATATAATGTTGTTTGAGCACATTACTTTTTAGAGTTTGCATACTCCAATTAAGGATTAATTGATTACTAAATTAGTTGACAGTTATTTTACTAACTGATTAATCACGATTAATTCAATTAATCACGATTAATTCAATTAATCGTGATTAATCTGTTCAGTACTTCAATAATTTCCTTGTGTTTTGAGTTTTCCTCCCATTTAAATTCCTTTCTACCTTCGCCACATGCTTGCTCAGGATGAAAGACTCAAATAAATGATTTACCATCATCAACTGAGCTTCCTTGAATAACTATTGGGCTTAAATGCTAAATTAAACTGAACTACACTAAGGTTTCAATTGAATCTGTACAATATATACTGTATTAATGGACAAGAATACACAGTTGTTTTTGAATTTATCCAAAAATAAGGGATAGTTTGTAACTTGTAGTATTCTAGTAAACAAAGTGTCATCAAGGTCGGGTACGACTGGACTGAACAAGAGTACAGTAGAAGTTTTAGGAAGGAAAACACACAAAGATCGCTTTTTCTTTTTTCTTTTTCCCCACCAAGGGGCTTTTTGTGGGCTCTAGTGTCCCTTATTTGACAGTAGGCTGACAGGAAGGGGGTAAGGAGAGGGGGGAAGGCATGCGGCAAATGTCGTCGGGTCCGGGAGTTGAACCTGGACGGCCAGGTCTAGGACTCAAGGCCTCCAAATGTGGGTCGCGCTATCCCCTACGCCACCACAAAGATCGCTTTTCAATGGCAGAAATATATTTTAGTTTCTTACCGGAGATGTTGACAGCTGCACCTGGGTCGATGACGCCGCTGTTTGGCCGTACACAGTACCTGCGAGGCGCCGTCGTTTTCACTTTGAAACATACTCGTCTATCAGATGGGTTCTTCAGTTTGAGGTTAGCGGTGACTACGTCTGTGAACGGACCTGATACACACAGAACAACACACACAGACAAGTTCTAGTTCTGTATTCAATGCAACTCACACCTGACAAAAACAATCTGCACATACGTTAAATTGCAAAACAAGTATAATGTTCTACGAAGTCAACTGAAAACAAATCATTCACTTTATTTCAAGATTGTAACTGACACAAATAAAGGCCTGCAGAGTTTGGTTTCCAAGGTTCAAAAGAGACTTTAAAAAGTTAAACAGAAAAAAAGAAAAAAGCAACTCAATTAGACAGACAGGATTAGAAGGCCTTATTGAATACCCGGCTTGTTAAGTTGAAGCTAGACTGCAGCGTCTAGCATTAGAGTTGATTAAATA
Organism: Brachyrhaphis roseni; assembly: GCA_903066815.1. Lineage (NCBI taxonomy): Eukaryota > Metazoa > Chordata > Actinopteri > Cyprinodontiformes > Poeciliidae > Brachyrhaphis > Brachyrhaphis roseni. Next base: position 34,723 of record CAEFZY010073298.1, on the reverse strand, counting down.
AATAAAAGGAAAGAAAACTAGAAAGCTTGAAACTAGATAAAGAAAAAGACATTATTTAGTGCTGGTAATATTAAACAAGGCTCAAATCACACAAAAACCTCTTGGCTAACATTGGTGGAATCAACTAACTCACTCACTCTTTGGTTACCTAGCAACTCACTCATTCTTTGGTTACCTAGCAACAACCTGTTGAGTAACTTGCACAGCAGCAGTTTCAGGTTTTACCACTGTGTCTCATAACTACTAAAAAATAATTTGACACCAAACCAGCTGGAAATGTAACAAAAGCTGCAACTTAGTCCCCACTCGAACCAAGACTACAGGACTAACAGGTGTGAAAATGTCTTTGTTTCAAATCTTTTGGAAAATAAATTGCAGACATTTCAAATTTTATAGTTGGTGCAACCATGGCTCAAATAGATCCCAAACTTCTTTTGATTCCGTTCTTTAGTCAACATCCACATTTATGCAGTATTTTGTGTAAGTGTAACATATAAAATATGTTCTATACCTTTTAATCAAGTGGGTTATAGGTTGAGCACATATTGATAAACAGCGACGACTTCCTGCAGATGAGATCCAACAAATCACCTGAATCAATTACTGTCAGCCCCTCCCAGACAGATAATTTCATATCGACGTCCCATGATGATATTGGAAACGGGAGTCCTTCCCCCCGTCGGGTCTTTTATCAGGGGATCAGTCGTTACGTAACAGATCTCCATCTTGTGACAGCGCTGGCTTCAAATTAGAGCCTTAACCAGGATCAGCACATGTTGCTTTCATCATCAATGCCATGTCAAAAACACAAGTAGTCGCCAAGTCACTGGTACAACAAACTCAATCTGGGCCAATTAGGTTGGGAGACTGCACAGAAACCGCGTCTTATGACAGCATGGTAACCTAGTTGGGGAAAAGCTTTTGATTTTACATCCTGAAATATTCTCAAACCGTCCAAATCTTGTTTGAAATTGAGAAATAGGGGTTTATGTGGAGGGCGAAGGTTTGGATACAGCAATGAAAGTTATCTACAGGCAAATTGTGCAGGTTTAGCCAATTCCAAAAATATCCTCAGAGGATGCAGCCCTTACTTTAATTTATCATTTTCTTCTCAGCCCAGTTTTCAGCGCTAACAAAGGGAACTGAGCCTTCAGGAACAAGATTAATCTGGGATATTTAAAGTTATGAGCGGTCGTCAGTATGTGAGAATCCATACTGTTCTCATCTCACACCTGGTAATATTTTGGCTGCAGAGAACAGGATGCTGCTCTTAAATAACTTTGGTTAAAAGAATCAATAAGTTCTAAAACAGCTTTATTTAATTTTCCAGAAGACTTACATTTCCAGTTTCAGACAATCTGGAGCTAGAAGCTACAGTAAATAAGTATGTGATGAGAAGAAACTTGAGAAAATGAGACCCAAGTCCAATTTTTTTGCCTAAATGTGACCCATATCAGAATTTTTATGGCAGTCTGAGCGACCCAATTTCAATCTTTTCACCCAAAAACAAAATAAATTTGAGCCACTTCTACATTTAGTACTAAATCAGATACGTATCTGCTTGTTTTCAGTGTCTGAATGTTGAATTTTATCAACGTTTACATCACTAATGTGAGACATGCAACATAATTCTCCCTCAGAAAAAGTAAGTCGTAAGCAATGGATGAAAAATAAAATTATAAACTTATAAAGAAGTCTGTATCACTAAAAGGCACACGTCACAATCCAATAAAATGTTTATTCCATGATCTCAGAAACAATTAATTCTGTCTCTCACAATCAAATTTAACAACCAACTCACGATTGTTTTAGTAATCGATTATTCTGACAATTGGTACCTTCTGCTGATTTTTCATTTATCTTCTTAAGCCTTTTTATACATTAGAAATATAATAAAATATGCAAATAAGACAATTAAATTATCTTTTTAAACAAAACATTTTGTTGCCTAAAATGCAATAGCAGGATGAACACTACACTGTATGCTATTTAAAGAAACAAAAAAATGACAAAGCTATAATCAAATACTTTGTTGTTAAACAAACTCCACTGTTACCCATAAAGAAGGAGTGAATGAAGTTAGAGAGATAAGCAGCGTTGCATGACTGCCTGACTCCACCTAACTAAACGCAGTTACACTCATGACTGGGGAATTGTTTCAGACAGGTGCAGCATAAAAAACATTCCTTTAAACTTGAAAAACCTCAAAACAGTTCAGTTTGTCCTTCTAGAGCTTTATTATGTGCAGCTGTAGAGTAACTTCCTTAAAGTCGGTTTATCTCATCTTGTTGTTGTGAAGTCATAAATTCAGTCTTAGTGATTGTTCGTGAACCCACCTTGTTTCAACAGGTGAAACATTTTAATGGAAAACTACTGATATCAGTAATCGCTTTCAGCTGACGAGTAACTGAACTTTAACCGTTGGAACGAGGAGAGTCGCTAATTTTATTACCGTCATATCGGAAAGTTCAAGAAATTGGTCCAACTTAAGAAAAACAAACACAAACAAAGAACGTGTTTCATGACCCAAGAATGACAGAGATAGTCATCTTTAAGGAAGACATAAAAATAAATAAAAATCCCGACCTGAAGAGTGTTTCCACTCCAGGAAACTTTTCCAGGAGCCAGGACGGGTTTCTGGGTATATTTTAAAACCTCGTTTCCACGGCGTTTGCCAGTTTAAAACAGATTCTCCAGGTCAAAACAGATTAACCAGGTGAAAAAGTTACTGGGAACTTTGTGAAAGACATTTCTGATCATTTAAATATTTCCAGTATTATGCCTCTGCTATGGTGCTGGGCATAATTTGTAATAAAAAATTACTTAAGATTTTGATTTACTCTTAAACCAAATAAGCAATAAGTCAATCGCATGATAAATTAAAACGAGCTCAATAACTTCCATAGAATTGATTTATAATGTTTCTCTTTTCTCCATCTTTCTACTAAAAATTGGACTGTAAAAGTCTTCAATTTGGTGATTTTTCTCAACTAGCCCTTTTTTGGAAGAATACTTTTGTTTGAGACTTCATAATTAATAATTTTTCTGTTGTTTTGTTTAATTTGGGTATTTAAAATATCTCCCAGTTCTAGTAATAAATGCTCATTAAAATTTAAAGTTTATTCAGTTTTCAGAATGTGTTCTTGAATTATTATGCTATCATATTATTTTTAAATGGTCTCAAACAATATTATCGTTTATTGCGCAAAATTTTGGAGCAATTTATCGTCTAGAAAAATTGTCACTTTTGTTACAAGAAATTCCAATTAATGATGTTGAAAAACTGCCATATTGTTAGGATTATTTTTACTACTTTTCTCAATTGTAAATGTATATCAATAAATAATCATTCAATTAAAAATCTGATATTGTGTGCGCCTCTATTTATAAATTTTTTTTAAATATTTGATTCTATCACAATATTTAAATTTCCCACACTCTTTGAAAGCGGCTTGATGCCAATAATGTGCAGGCGGTTCTGAAATTCTGCTAAGCTATCGCTACAAGTCTGAAGTAGTCATCTGTGTGGAAGTAGAGACTTTAGGTGACAGATGGGACCTGAATCGTATAGGATTTAAATCCATTTCCATGGTAACGGCTTTCCTTAACACAAGTCTGTATCTCTAGAAGTCATCAACAAAACACTTGTCCTTTCCAGCAGCGTTTATATGGTAAAACCAGCTGACCAAGGGTGCTGGAGCGCCGCTTGGGTTGCTAGGTGACTGGTGGAACTCGGCTGCGGTTGCTAGGTAACGACACAGAGCCTGTTGGTTCTAACTTATCAGGTTTTTTTTTTTTTAAATGGCTCACTTTCCAGACACCAAAAAAATAATTAGCTTATTGCCAGAAAATGGTTGGATGTTTTTTTGTTTTTTGTTCTTAAGCGCTTGGGGTGTTTTTAGAAGAAATACACAACCCAAACGGAAGTATAAAAACATGCAAAACAAGTTAATTTTGAATAATACGTTCCTCTTTAAAGTCAGTTCCTAAACCATTGGATGGGAGCTTGTACAAAGATCCATTAAGTAGAATTAAGACTTAAAGTGCAGTAGCTGCATTTTATACACATAAAATAAACTAGTTCTGAAGAGATGCCACCTCTTCCTCAAACCACTGCCAGCTCCATCTTTTCCCATCTCTCTGCAAGTTCGCTGTGCTTAGGGTCCCCAGGCCCGTCCTAGTCTAAAAATACCAGCCAAGGAGAGGAGGGCTGCCCTGGTTGCTTTGCTGGAGGAATCCCAAGAGAGCCTCCAAAAACAGTCCAGGTCTCACATACACACAGACCAATTTAGCTCGGCCTCTCTAACAGCAGAAGAAGAAAAAGACGACATCGATAGTTTCTAATGCTGCTGCTCCTCAACGTCCGACAGGAGTCATTTTCATCCGTGTTACTCAAATAAAAATTAAAAAAAAAGAAGGAACTATAGATGATGTCATTGTTTTGCTTTCAATTTACTGTTTGAATTTGAATTAGATTACGGCAGCTAAATAATTTAATTAGTTGGTTCATAGTCGTGTTACACAATGCTAGAAGGGATGTTTATTTGCAAAGATCCACTAAATCCTCCACAACATTTGACTCAAACACAGTGAGGATGCGCCAATGCACCATAGAAGAAGATTATAACTTCTTCTTCTCTGGAAGAACATGCAGATTAATCCATTAAGAGCAACTTTAAAGACCCAAACTTCTGCTTTTTAGCCCTACTTCCCTACATGCAAGATAGTTTAGCAGGATGGTATTTCAAAAAGTAAAAAAAAAAAAAAAAAAAAAGCATACAAATGTCTATGTCATACCAATGCAATTTAGTTCTTCACCCATTTAAATTTACAGTGAAAGGTTGATCTGATGAGGAAAATAAAACCCTGCGACTGATATGTTATCAGAATAAGTTGAATTAAAGCTGGATTTCTTAAACAGGGTGAAATATGGCGGTCCTTTATGAGATTATGCTCTATGTCTCCGTCAGCTGACTAATTCTCAATATAAGATTCAGCTGAGGCACAAACCTTCGTTTATGGTATTAGGATTTAACTCTTTGCTGCCTTCTGAAAGCCAAACAGACTCAGACTGATGGCGTTTAAAACCAAAAGCCACAGAAACACTTATGATTATTTTAAAGGTTTGGGAAAAGGAAAGCTTCATAGCTTCAAAAGGAGCAGCTAAATTCAGTTATTAGACAACAAAATATTTAAAAAACAAAACACTTTTTCAACATTAGTCATGAAAAACCCACAGAAAGTAATAAATTACTTAGATTAACAAGGAAGTCTAGTTTCTATCCAGTTGGAACCAGTGTGACTAAATTAGCATTGGAAAAGCTTTCATCTCTTTTTGATTTTTTGTTTAGCAACATTTTGGGTAACCAGATAATCAAACTGCAACAGACAAAGCAAGATGTTTAATCGATTATTGAAATAACTGTCAACTAATTTAGGAATCAATTAACCGTTAACTGGAGTATAAAGACTCAAAAAAAAGAGCCTATTTGATGAAACAACATATTCAGAACCATAATTAAGTCAAAATTGTACATTTTGTATGTAAGATTTAAAAAATGTTTTATTTTTAAACAAAAGGTTGAAACAATCATGATTACAAGAAGACCTGTCATAATAATGTTTGATAAATTGTCCCAGTAATTACTGTGATAAGCAATAATATTGTTATTTCCAAACCGTTTAAGTAAAATATTCGCTATAGCATAGTAATGCAAGCTTTCTCTCCCCAAGACCAATAAACTGTAATTGTGTAAATAATGCCATTTTAAATATCCAAAAAAAAAATTAATAAATAAAACTGAAATTAAAACCACACACAACCGAAAATATAAATAAAATGAATTATGAAGTCTCTAAACAAAATTGCCCTTCAAAAAATTATTTAAATAATCACCTTCATTTTGATTTGTTATCTGATTAACTAATTATTGCTTATTCAATCAATCAAATTTTACTTATATAGTACATTTCAACAACAAGGCAGTTCAAAGTGTTTTACACACACATATAACCAAGTTCATTTAAAAAAAATAAATAAATAACTAGAACACTGTGAAAAAGTTAGACTGGAAACTCATTGCGTCAGGTCCTAATTAGCTAAATAACTCCATAGCAAATGTTCCCCAAGCCTCTAAATTATTTTTCAGTCTCAATCATAGGAAAGACTGCTGACAGGACAAATGTTCAGAAGAAAACATTGAGTGGAAGGAAAAAGTCTGGTAGGAAAAGATGCAAGAAAATGCAGCAACCATCCATTCACTAACTTATGGTAGCTTCACAGGCAGTGAACTGAAGCTGGAGTCAAAACGTGGAGATCAGACTAGACATTCAATTCAATTCAAATTCAAAAATACTTTATTTATTCCATAGGGAAATTAATGCTCTTCAAAGAGTTACAAATGGGCTACAAATGTCGCTGGGTCCTGCTCTTGTTCAATAATCATCAATCGGTTCAGATCTACCGTGTTTTCACACCTGGCAGTCCCGTAGAAAATTGCAACATTTGTTACATTTTCATCTGGTGTGATTCTCTTTCACACTGCAGTGTGTTAAATAAACCAAAAACTTTGAAAAACCTGCTCCCCTCCTCACCAGAGGTGGCGCTGCACCAAGAAAACGACACAAAAACCTCAGAAGAAGACTTCCTTCTTCACAAAATGTAAACAAAAATTGAGTAGCGTCAGATTTTAGCTAGACTAGCGCGTTTGTTTTGGTTGTTTTTACCCAGAATACTCTGGATTGTAGTCCGCTTCTTACGTTTGCCGTTCACATATGCATTCGAACTGCAACAGAGTTCATTTTAAACAATTCTGAAAGCATTTTGTTTGTCTATATACCCAAAAATAAAACCAGAGTCCAATTTATACGAACCACAAGCCATGTCTTTACAGAATATTTGATCAATTGCGTTTTTCAGTCAAACTTAAGTGTGTTTGACTATATTAGGTTTAAAGCTAAACCCAATTATGAGTGGTTGAAAAGCCAAAAAAGCAACAACTTGGTATTGGACAAATTATATTTTCAAAAATAGGGCAACAGTATCAACTGTGTTTTACATAACATCTCCTCGGCTTCACATATTCCCAACTGACTTATAAACACCTGTACTTCTTGACAAAGTTAAGATCCTAAAGTTTTTGCAACAAGATAGTGCATTTCTTCTATACATTTGTTGTGCAGTATGTAATCTCTTCTGCCATCATTTGTTGTCATGGTGACGTCAGAAACAGCAACTTAAATAAGCTAAACAATCTGATAAAGAAATTGGTTCTGAAACCAAAGAAGGATTCTTCAAAAAAAATAATAATCATGGAAATTACGGACAACTGAAACCGCTTAACAACAACGTCTCTTCAATCAGAGGCTTCTTCAGACTTCCTGTAACACAGACTGCTACAGGAATTTCTTCCTGCCCACAACAACTCTTTGAAGAACCTTGTCTAACAGGATTTACAATAATATTTAATTTCCTTCTGGGATTTAATAAACCATTGTTTAATTGAATTTTAAGCAGTAGCTGATTCAAGAAGCCACATCAAGTATTAAAAAGCAGAATAAGAGTTTCACAAATCCCCCAAAAATATTTTTATGAATACTTGTTCCGGCCATAAACATAACCGACAGAAACAGCTGTCTCACATATACTTTGAATATAAGTTACTTATTTAGCAATGGTACAAACTTCCTGCATTATTGGATGTGAAAAGATGGAAAACTGACTTTCGTTTCACTGTTTACCACCAATTGTTTTACCACTTTTTTGTATGAGTTGGTCACCAGGCAAGGCATTTATTTACAGGAGTGTTTGGTTCGGAAATTGACTGTCCCTATGTGAACCTCCGAGCGCTTGAGGAGGGAGGAGGGAGCGGTAGAGAACAGCTGGCCGGAATTAGCATTCATAAATCGGATCAACTTTGAGCTAAACGCCCCTTACTCCGCGGAGTGCGAATATCCAATATCCAACTTGAAAACAACTTCCCTGCGGTCGGTAACACAATAAAACGCTGGAATAAAGTTTGTTTCGTTCTGTGGCCTTTAAAGATGGCGCCGAGCGACTGCGCAAGACGTAAACGTCATACGCAGTGACGTTGGTTCCAAAGCTCTGGTAATGCTAGCAGGCTAAGCTAACTATGGCTAGCTGACACATCACTGTACCTTATCACAGTCAGGAAAGCAATCACTGGCAACTCAATTGGTGGATGGTTTTATAACCCATTGAGTGGGTTCTGGTTACAATATCTCCGTTAAACACGTTTACAATGAGCTGTTATAAGCTAAAGGTTTAGGAGAAACGGTCTAATATTAGCCCAGCGCCACTAAAACGGTATAATGTTGCAGTCAGCTAAGTTTGTCATTCAACTGTCAGCCACTTTATCAGCTGAACATGGAGATGTTTTTCCGTTTAGTGTCTTAGTCTAAACGACATCCGTTGATAATAAAGTTTATATTGATCCTCGTCACCTCCTGCTGGATAATTTTAAGGCTAACATTGGATGATACCTGCATAGTAACAGAAACTGAATGTACACCAGCAAACGTACAACGCAATGTCTTCATTTTAATTCTGTTTTTCAAACTCTGACATCCGATACACAATAGTTCCTTCAAAGCGTTACTAGTTTGTTGATGGTTTATTTCCAGCGACGTGCTGATCAGTGGAGGCCCGTTTAAGTGCACGCTACGGCGGTTAGCCACGTCAATAGAGTCCGAGGCTGTGAAGGCCCGTCGTTTTTTCCTTAGCTAACTTAAAATGGCGGTGAATGCTTGCTAGCCTGCTAAGCAGTAAAACAAATCTTTCCAGGGTGTAATAAAGAAGAACAACACACACAAGACACTCTACATGTAAAGACATATTAAATATCCTACCTTTAAATCTGAGGTCGGAGGGAGGATCGAGGATCAGGACCTGGTCCAACTTGGACATTTTAGCTGAGGGGGGATGCACTTAGTTCTCGGTATCGTGGAGTGACAAGTGGAAATCCTGGATGCCCTGCCACGGAGTGAGTCAAACGCTGGCGGAGTTTTAGCGGCGGAGCAGCATGTGGGTAGAAATACTTGAAGACGCTGGAAGCTCAGCCCTGCGCGGCGTCCTCGTGGCTCGGTAACTGATGAGATTACGCTACATTAAACTCGTTATACACTAAAATACTTAGGACATCTGATAAAAACTGCTCAAATATCCCGACGTGACTCTCATAAGATTTAATGCGCTTTACTTGGTCTGTTTGTGGTTTACGTTGCTTGTGAGGAAAGGAAAGAGCTGGCACCGATTATGGAAAAATAAGTTGCAAAGCATGAAATAATTAGATATATTGGCGTAACATGAGGCATTATTTTTTATTTTAATTTTTGTTCGAAGTCATGACCTCTGATAACAAAATCATATTTTATCGGAACATTTTACCATTGCATCTCATTCGTATCATTAAATAAATGCTCAAAATAGATTAAATTACACTACTTTACAAGTAAACAGTCATACTGAATAACTAAAAATATGAAAATTCAATTTATTTCAGTAACTCAATTCCATGAAACATATTGTATATATTAATTACACACAAACTTAGGTTTTTGAGCATTTATGCCAATTAACTATAGTAATTTCATGTAAAAACATGAAATTAAATTGATTTAATTAACCAATTTTCTTGAACTAGCAAATCAAGAACATTATGAAAAAGCCTGACTATCCTGTTCATGAGACTATTTTACAAGTCAAAACTGATATTAAATAAATAAAATTATGAAAAATGAATTTGTTTCAGTAATTCAATTCCACAAAACAAATTACATAGATGACGTACACAAAGACTATCTATTTCTGTTAACTATTTCTAATTACAGCTAATAATGACATGCAAAAATGGCATTAAATTGATTTAATAAGTCACAGTTTTGATTTATTAAAAAAAAAATAGGATAAAATTATGACTTTTAAATTAAAATCTATTTATTAAAATGTAACACAGAGAGATTATCTTTTCCTGTTGGTCTGGTTTCCTTCTGTTGTCATGGTAACCTGCTTTTAATTTCTGCATTAAAACTTGGATAAATACACCAAATATTTTCAAATAAAGTCTGACCTGTATCCTGTTTTTATTTCTGAGAAAAGATTAAAATATTTTTACTTTAGTTTATCAATCAATCCCAAATTAATAAGCAAAATGTTTGCATTTCAATTACAAATATGCAGAAAGCATTCCTACAAAACATTGTTTAGATAAAATAGTTCATGCTTAGTTTATTTTTGGCTAGGTAAAAAGAAATCACATTTTTGGCAATTTTAGGTTTTCAAAATAAAAATTTTTGAGTAATTCTGAGTTTTGAACTGCCTTGTTGACACATATTCAGCCGTTTATGATACATGATTGAGGTCAAATTTTCGAAGTGACAGCATTACATGTCAGTTTATAGGTGAAGACAATCTGAACATTTTTAACATGTATAGGTGATGATAGAAGTTACATTTGTGGTGCATCGTGAATACAAAATGGGACAGGATCACATACCATGTCCAGGTGTCCTCACTTCACTCATCCTGCCATTAGGGAAATGGGACTTCTGCCAATACACAATACAGCCAAATTCAATTAAATGCTGATAAATGTGTCTAATGAGCTGCAGTGGGATGAAGCTACATTAAATAAAGGTTCATGAAGGTTCAGTCTCAGTCTACCCTGACAGATCTCTATCACATTTAAAAGAATCAGATTTATATACATTTATCAGTCATTTAGGATTTAATTTATGATAAGGCAACCTTGTTTTATTTAAACTGAGTGGCACTTAAGAGGTAGAGCAGGCACGCCACTATATGAAAGCCTTTAGTCGGTGATGCAGCTTTCTTCCATCAAAAATCAGACTCATCCCAGGCTAATAAGCTACACAAAAAACAATTTATTTGTTTCAAATAATTTTCTGAAAAGTAATTCCACCTCAACAGGCATTTTGGCCAATTTCTCTTTCCAAAACTGTCTTAATTCAACCACAAGTGATGGTTTTCAAACATGACCTGCTTGTTTTTGACTAGATGGATCGATATCTAAGAATATCTAAGGTGAAAATTTGTTAGAAACATTTTAGCCCGCAATTCCGCTCGATTCTCATCTCTCTTCACTCCTGTTTGGGCTTTCTCCCATTGACTTGGATTTCTCCAGTAGAATTTCAAACAGGCCAATCGGTGAACAGAAGAAGTTGTGAACGATGATGTAGATTTAGAATCGTAGTCTGTCTGCAGTTTTAGCAATGGCAGCAGAGGAAGTGAACAAAGTCGTACAATCTGTGTTGGCTAAATATTGACTAAACATTAGCAGCCATCTTGCTCAGGTTGACATTTCTGTCTTTGCAGTGGACGATGGTAGTTTACAGAGCAGGCAGTTTGCCGTAAGGTACATAGAGTTGAATTGGCGTATTATGTAGGTCACTGGGATATGTTAACATGACGGCTAACATTTTGATATTAGGAGAGAAAAGATAGGGGAACAAAGGCTGAAAATTTACACCAAAAATCTTTGAAATTTTCTCTGAAAAAAATTTCATACCAAAGAAAATTTCTGAGTATGAAAAGCTGAAAATATCCTAGGAAAATTTCACATTTTTAGATCAATCTCAGAAATTAAAAAAATATATAAACTGTGTTCCAAATTATTATGCAAATTGGATTTAAGTGTCATAAAGGTTAAATTTTTTGTTATGCTATTAAATTTAGAAATGATATTGTGTGTCAGGGCTCTTTGAATCACTATAATTAATTTCAGAGAGCTGGGTTGATTAGTGAGCTCAATTAAAGGAAATCTATTTAACAAGGATGTTCCACATTATTAAGCAGGCCACAGGTTTCAAGTAATATGGGAAAAAGAAAGGATCTTTGCTGACGAAAATCATCAGATAGTGTAGTGCTGTATGACAAGATATGAAAACAGATATTTAACAAAAACTGAAGCGTTATCGTACTGTGAAGAGATTTGTGGCTGATTCAGAACAAAGATGGGTTTCTACAGATAAAGGCATAATGAGGAAGGTTTCTGTTAGACAAATTTATATTAAGAGAGCAGCTGTTAAAATGCCCCTACAAAGCAGCAAACAGTTATTTGAAGCTGCTGGTGGCTCTGGAACCTGAAGGTGGAGGATCCTCCAGAGGCTTGCGGTGTATAAACCTACTATTCGGCCCCTAACCAGAGCTCACAAGCAGAAACGGTCGCAGTGGGCCCAGCCGTACATGAAGATTCATTTTCAAACAGACTTGTTCACTGATGACTGCTGTGCAACCCTGAAATCTAAGTTGGCAAAATATTAATTTACTTGCAGGTTCATGTGAACAGTCTGTACAAATCCTACCCGAAGTCCAGTTGGGATAAATTGGATTGCAATCAAGGTATGTGATAACACAGGTACGCTTGGTGAAGTTGTAGTAGATGGAAAAACAGCAGAACATTTAACTGCATACGTACAGGCCGTCCAGCTCAGTCAATTTTGTCCAACACCACAGCAGCAATTTGTTACGTAATCTGCCACATAATTCTAATTTACTTTACCGATGCACGATCCTAAACAAATGTCAGGGGATAGACGTTCAAATTTCCTCGTTAAGGTTTGAAGTTCAAACTCGAGTTGCATCTATATTACAGACATCTTAACTAAATTGCAAATGCAAAAAAACTTTGAAAACAAAACAAAGAAAGCGTATGAATAATACTTTATTGCAATGTTTTAATACACAAAATTAGACCTGTTGTACTGGGAGCACAGGGATGCATGACTTATATATACTGGATGAGATTAACTATAAAGAGTGGGCACTTTCAAAGTGCGCAGTTAGACTGTACTAACAATCATTGTCTTAGTGGTAGTCACTTATTTAGATTTTTTTTAACAACAAAGGCACTTTTGTGACATTTCATCTAATACTGAAGGTCATAATCAAACTAAACATTGAAAAAAAAACAGTTTTAACATTCAAATCTCAGCAATCTTTCATTTTAAAGTCACAACTTGCAGTGCAGGGAAAGGCTGTGGTCACAACTCTGATGTTTACTCACATTTTAAATGATATTCACGGCGTAACTCTGCCTTTAGCTTCCTAAAAAGGTTTGAATTCAACATTCAGATCAACACATGTAGGACTCCATCAGTGTTAATCTGAATCTGATATACAAAAAAGATATTAATATTACATCAAATGGTAGTAAAAAATAATCCAATTCATTCACTGACATTGTGGTGAACAGTAATAGTGATCTTTTTAGGTGTTTTTATCAAATTTTATCAAATCTTTTTAAAAAGTGGTGAAAACCAAAACAGCAAAAAAAAACAAAAAAAACATTGTTTTCCTATAGGTAAAAAAAAAATCTCGTTTAAAAGATCACTAAAACAAAAACTAGATGTTTTCTAGTAAATGACCTGCAGTTTTTTAAAGTATAATTAACGCAAATGGTAAAAACAAAGCTGTCAGCTATTTACAGTCATTCTCTGTAGTGAACACTTAAATGTTTCAACATGTACCAAACGTCTTCGCCAAACTCATGATGAAGTTCATTCTCCAGCATCATAGTAAAACCTTTATAGAGGAATGTAAAAGTGTGTGAGCGACTCAAAGAAACGCTCAGCTGAAGTTTGTACAAAACAAAAAAAAACTAATCTATGAATACATGAAGATGAATACAGCTGGTCTAAAAGATACAGTAAAATGCATGAACAACAAAATCCGGCATGTAAACAGCAAATCAGTCTGGATAATCTGGGATTATAACGTGGTAGATGCAATTTTGTCAAACCACCACTAGAGGGAGACAAACCAAAAGACTTCTGATGATCAGAGGAAATCAAATTTAGTTAAATAAGTTGGTGTTTTGACCTAATTAACGCTGTTTTTTACTTTTTGGTGACCTTGGTTTATCTTCTGCGTCGTCCCCCAGCAGGCAGGACATCGTGTGCGTTTGGATTTTGTTTAGGGCCCGGTGTTTGGCAGCTAAATGATCTCCTCTCACTAGCAGCACCTCCTGGTGGTGGGGTTGGGCGGCCGGGTGAGTTTAAAGGAATCATTGCTCTCCACTTCAGCGTTTTGCAGGGGTGGGATCTGTTTACCTAACGAGGCACAAACAACAGTTACTGACACATGAAGGGGTTTCATCAAGAAGCTTTCACTGCAGATCCAAAGGTTTCTGGCACAACTGCAGCTCCTTCCACGGTGCGGGGAGAGGAACAGAGATCTGGTGATGGGAAGACTCCAGCAGCACTTGAATTACTGAGGAACCAACTTTATCAACGGGTTACGTTAAACGTTTAACTGCTTGAGCTCAGACATTAAAAATAAGAAAATGTCAATTTCCACACAATATTAAAAAAATGTTTAGTGACATTTTGGGTTATAATGTGAGAGCAGGAGGAAATTTAAAAACAAAAGAGTTTTTGTATATCGGTGTGTGTGTGGTAGATCTATGGAATGGATTAAATGATGAGCTTTAAAAGTGCAAATATGAATTAGCTGATTGGAAAACATGTTGTATAGGATGAGTGTCTCAAAGGCCAAAAAATGCTACTGTTGATATTAATAATTTGTAAATAATTGTACATTCATTTATGAGAATTGTTTAAGTGTGGGAGTTCTTCAGGCATCTAACTATGTTGTTGTGTATGAGGGGCAGGAAATCAGAAGATCTATATCTTCTTTCTGCTCTTTTGTTTTAACAAATTGTGTACAATTAACATGTCAACTGCCATGACTATTTATTGAATTATTTTTTTTTACTGTTTTTACTTTTTATTGTCTGTTCAAAGTGTCTGGGGATAACAAGATATAAAACTATTAAAAATGTGAACGTTTCTTATTGTAAGCTTTTAAACACTTCCATTACTTATTTCATCAAGAAAGTTTTTAGTCTTAATGAGGTATAAAACTTGCTAGATTAGATTTTTATATCTTTAAATCCAAAATACTCCACACAAGAAAATTACAGACAACCATGACCATCTTCTTTATGAGACCATTTTAGAAAAACAGTGTCTTTAGTCAGAGGCTTTGTTAAATTCTCTGTGATACAGACTGCTGCAGGAGGTCTTTCCTGCAGCAGTCAGGAGAAGATCTGGGATCATTAAGGTATTTTTTAATCGAATTATTTAAACGAGAAAGGTTGTAACATTAAAAGAGCAACACCTCACAGGATGTTTGTTGTCTAGAAGAAACAGAGTTGGAGTCAGATGGCTTCCTAATGAAATGTTTAAACGCTTTTATACCGTTAAAATGAAAAATAGTTTCTTGTTTCAACAAAGATAGAAAACTCGTCTAATTATGACAAGTTTTGCATGACGTTATAATGAGAAACTTTCTCTTTTTAACTGATTTTATTCTCGTTTTAATGAGCTGCTGCTCCTAAATTTATTTCCTAGCTCTGGCAGTAAAATGCTTCCGTAACAGACCAACATGATTTGTCTTGTGCTCGGCTTGATTGACCCTAAAAAGACAGCAGTGATAACAGACACCAATAATATTGGTGTTGATAAATGTGTTTCTGCAGCTTGCTTCACTCTTAATGAGTTACTTTAAACCTGGAATAAAACGTTTAGCTCATTTTAAGCAAATAAAAAACAGTAATAATATTGATAATCATGATATTTTTACACCCACAACATTCATGATTTTCACATCAATACATGCCTTGGTTTGACACCCTATCCAGAACCTCGGAAATTGTATTATTAAATTAAATAATTTGGCAAATATAGCCACAAAATGACAACATTTGGTGGGGATTTGTAACATTTCTTGCAACATTTCAGGTTTTGTAAAAATGTGTTTTATTTACTTTAATCTGAGATAAATTTGTCTTTTATTCATCCATGTTGCAGATTATGTGGGCGAGACCAGAAAACTATGAATGAACTGGGATGTTTCCTATGATTCCATCAGAAGAAACATATTTCACTGTAACTTTGTTCATAAAACTCATGAAATGTTGCACGGAAGGACATAAAAGTAAAGGAGCTACAGACAGAATCAACAGATGGAAGAAAACGTCAAGAAAACCTACTGATTTTCTGAAAGAGCTCCTCGACGTTCACCGCATTTCTGGCACTGGTCTCAATAAAAATAGCTGCAATTGACTCAGCAAACTCCTTTGCTTCCTTCATAGGAACTTCCCTGTGAAACAGAAGAACAGTGCAAAAGTGGAAAAAGATGGAAAAAAGTGCAGTTGTTGCAAGCAACTCTCCTTTCTTTTATTCATAACTGGAAAAATGCTAAAAAAAAAAAAAAAAAAAAACTAAAAAAAACTGCGTGGAGTAAGAAAAGTTACAGCAATTACGACACTTGTTTCTTTTTCCAGTGGTAAAAATGTGTGAAATGAAAAGTTAATCTCAAAAACCTCTAAGACTCTGATGTCTGTATTCTTGGGTACAGACATCAGAGTCTGTACCCAAATACTTTTGCTTTATAGAAAGAGTTTTATTATTGTTAAAATACAGCCACAGATAACACAGTGCTGCGAAAAATCATATAATCTCTTTAAGATTTCTTCTGCTTTTACCGTTTAGTGGCACTTAATGTTTTACATTAACAAACGCATTTTCAGAGCAGACAAGTCATCTGAATAAACACCCAGTTTTCCAATAATGATTTTTCTTAGAAATCCAAACGAACAACAGGAAGTAGACTAAAAGATCTCATAAAGCAACACATCCAAGATAAAGACATTCAAAAACAGGTAAGACAAGAGTCATCACCCAACAAAAAACAACACAAAGGCCCGCCTCATATTTGCAAACAATATCTTGATGATCCTCAGTTTCTGTGGTAAAGGATTTTAAGAACTGATGAGATAAAAGAAGACCATTCTGGATAGAGTGTGTCCTTGTACATCAGATTATTACATTGATGGAACCATGAATCCTGCTTTACTAAATGGAGAATATTGGGGCATTAAACTGGAGTGTATTTTGGTTATGCAACCAAGCAACTCCACACCTAATGGATAAAAAACTAAACACACAAACTGAAGATTTGCAGTCACCTAGACAAAGTTTGGATATAAATCTGAAACACATTAAACAGGCCATTCATACTTGAAAAATCTTAATGTGTCTGAATAAAAGGGGAGCAAATTCCTCAACAGCAAAATAAAACACTCAGCTGTTGCCTCTAAAAATGGCTCAACCAGCTGTTAGGTTTAATGAGCGATTACTTTTCCACACAGGTCCAGGTTGGCATTTTATTTCCTTTAATAAGTAAAAACGGTTTATTGTACTTTGTACTCAGGTTTTCTTAGATGCTGAAATTCTGGTGTGTATCCAAAAGAAAACTAAAAACATCCTATTTCATGGCACAAGAGAAGAAATAATCTTACCTGATGTCTCCTAAATCATTCTTGTTTCCTGCTATAGCTACAACGATGTCCTCCGGGCCGTGCTCCTTTAGCTCCTTCACCCACTTCTTCAGTGTCTGGAAAGAGTCCTGGAAAGCAGGAACACACTGTGGTCAGCTCTGGAACACACCCAGCGTTTATTACCTTGTGTCACACAGTCAGAGTTTTGCTGTTTTCACACTGGTTTCCAAGGGCCGACGAGGAAAGTATGACATTTGGAGGTCATGGAAGCAAGGCATCCCAGAGTGATGGAAAAGTAATGCAGTTTCATAAGCAGATCTTATTGTCAGAACCAGTTTTTTCCATTTACATCCATTCAAAACAACAGATATTTGTTCTTTATTTTTATATATTGAGGGTTGGAGATCAGTTTGTTGCACTCACCAGTTTAGTTATGTCGTAAACAATGACAGCAGCAGCTGATCCCCTGTAGTACATAGGAGCTAATGAATGAAACTGGAAAAGAACAAGTTGTTAGTAGTTAGAATCAGCAAACAAATACTGATCTTCCACATTTAAAATTAACTAAAAATTTGGCTAATTTTAAAAAAGGTTGAGTTTAAAATCTAAATGGTAAAATAAAACATTCCTCTTCACAGCGACACTCCCCAGTTCCTCCTTGGGGATCATGAAGGCGTTTCCAGGCCAGGAGGGATGAGCTGCCCCATCACTGACTTCTAGGTCTGCTCCAAACCCAGAGAACCTCCAGTAGGATTACTGATGAGTGAAGCTTTAAATCTAACGAATGTGCACAGTGTGGTGGATGTTTTGCTTTTTGAAAAAGATGATTTTGAGGCTTTTTTCCCCACCGAGGTGCAGGTAGAGGTGGAGAACATTTTGTTTGAAGAATGTTTTAATTTGAGTGTTTAATGTTCTGTTTACATGTAATGAAATTAGCAACATCAGTAAAACTGCCCTCGCTGTCGTCAGCATAAACTTGCATCATACTTTCCGTTTGGTAAAATAAGCCTGACAAAAAGGGATCTCCGCAGTATCCTTCTCTACAGCTAAAAAAACTCAAAACAATTCAACAATTTGTCTTTTTTATGCTCCTTTTATTCAGCAACATATCTGCTGACAATTATACAAAACAAAAGACTTTTAATAGTCTCTTGTTCTCTGTTTTAGCTCACAGACAGTCCTGTGTAATGCAACAACCCCAGTGACATGACGTCTCCAGATATTGTGTTCACACACATCCAGGAAATACATGAACTAGTTTTTCCATGCAGTAAGCAAGTTTGGCAAATCCTAGGAAACTCCACCCACTCACACATGCACTACCATCCCCCTTCAATCAAATAAATCACAGCGATGTCACTCAGTCACTCATATTCTCTCAGTTGGTGTTATTACATAGCATAAAACCATAAATATAGCAGATAAAAACAAGTGGAGGCCTCTGTTTTGGCAGAGGCCAAAAAAAGAGGTTTGTGGTTACTGTTTATCATTGTAGGTTCTGATCAGCTGTGACAGTCAGCCCGACTGGCAGCACCTGGCCAGTCCTCCCAGGATGTTAAAGCTGACTGAAGTTTGCAATAAACTGAAACAAGTTCCAGCTGGCATTCTGAGGCAACTAAACACACATGTAATGACATTACATGTTTAACGTTATGTAACGTCATGAAATAATTCCATTTAAGAAATTATTGTCCTTAAATGTACATCTTAATGCGTTGCTTTGTCAATGAGCCAATGAGTCAGGTCATGAAAAATTGGGGGCTTGTCCGGGATCAAAACCAAGAACCACCTGGGTCGTGACAGAGGTCCATTTCTATGGCTCAAGATGGATATAAATGAAAAAGTTTTCACATCTTTAGATCAATCGGCAAAAAATTATGTCTATTTTTTGCTGCAGTGCAAAACAAAACTGTGCCATATCAAATGACCAAACGTTCAGACATAATTCCCAGAAGCCTCTGCAATTATTTGAAATTTAGTCACTTCATATCCAGGTATCCTGGTGACTGAATCTCTGACATCTAACAAACATTTTTCCAAAACTAAATTTTTCTTTTACAAGCATCATGAATGTTATGGATTTCTGTTATGCACCAGTTTTATATTGCTAGATTAGCAGAATGTAACCCACTCTCTCTACACTAAAACTAAAATATCTACATTTTGGGGGTCTTTGCTAGATTTCAGAGATGCAGAATTCCAACCTGAATATTTTCCTTTGACATCTGGAGGTTCTGGAGAATTACAGGCGATTATTATTATTATTATTATTATTTTTTAAATCCGTTGATTACAACATTTCAGAAATCCTAATTTGAATTATCGTAACAACCACTTCTAATTCTACCTGGCCCATTTGAACATGCCTCGAAGGTGGATGCAGTCAGGATAAAATACATCACTCATAGGTAATCACTACTCTCTATTTTTATAAGCTTTTGTCTAAAAAACAAGAAGACTGAACTCTTGACTAAAGAACTCCACACCAAACAGATGCAAAAATGGTTGGCTATGATGAAACAGGAGGTAGAGGAACACCATCCTTATTTTCAGTCTGGTGAAAATAAGGCTTGCCAAGTTTCCACATAATAATAGCATGCTTAATGAAAGCTGTTTTGTATTGTATATCCAGGATCAGCAGACACTAAAACACAAAGACTTTTTTGTCCAATTGTCAAAGAAAGTTTAAGTTTTGGATTTTTTTATTTGGCCATGACTTAGTTGAAACTACAAGACATTTAATAAAAATACTTTTACAAGTAAACAAATCCTGCTTTTATATAAATAAACTGCTACTTCAGTACAGACTCGCTAAGAACAGTTGTTTATTCTTCTCTTCCTTTTATTTTCAGTTTAAAATAAGTGAAAAGAAACTTAATATTGCCTTTTTGTCAAAAGACAAAATGTCTCCTAACCTTTGAACACAATCAATCACCCTTAAAATAACACAATGTGATGATTTGGCTCTCTGGTCCAGAGATCTAAAGGAAAACAACTTCATCAGCATGATTTATGGAGTCCAGAGTCTAAACTAAAAGAATTACTGGCTAGCTGCTCACCCGTTCTTGTCCAGCTGTGTCCCAAATCAGAAATTTATGTAGTTCGTTCCCACATGGTACAGTCTTGGTCAGGAAAGACGCCCTGTGGACAATAAGGTGCATTTCTCAACAGTGGTTCTCCAGGCATTCTTTTATGTTCAAGTTGGCAACAAGAATTTATAATGAGGTTCGATGGTGTATCCAGGTGACTTTAGAGGCAATAAAACACAAATTTAAATGAACTCCTCTGTTATTTGTAATTCTAAAAACAAATTTGGTTAAGAAAAACATAACTTATTTAAAACCTTTACAGTTTTTGTTGCATTAAAAACATACTTGATTCTAACTTTTTATTTTTTTAATAAATAGCACATTCAATACTCAAAATGTGAAAGCATGTTTTCAGGCATTTTAGTTCCAGTCTTAAGTGTGTGTCTACAAGCCTTCTACACCCTAGCACAATTTTTCTCTGTAGGTCAGTCAGTCTAGAAAGCCATTTTAGATCAATTGGATAAAGGTCAGGGTTCTGTGTGGGTCATTCCAGAACATCTGGTCATTCTTTTGTTGGGAGAGATTTCTGGAAACTCCAATGCAGCCAAATTGTGCCAGAATATAATTCCTAGAAATATACTCTGCCACAATCCAAACCTTCAGGTCTCGTTGCTTAATTTCTATTTTGATTCGAGTGTCAACTGGGAGACCTCAAACTGATAAGTGAGTTCCACTCCAAATCATGTTCAATCAATTTAACTGAACGCAGGCTGACTCACATTCAGTTGCATAAGTTTCTCAATGATGATAACTGTAAATCTGATGCACCTAAGCTCAGCTCTGAGTGACAGCAAAGGGGGGTTAATAATGTCAAAAGTGTGGCTACTTTGTGATGTACATACTATTTTGTAGAGATGCCCCAATATAAAAAATTGTGCCAAGATCAATTTTCAATAGTAATACTGCTAAAATTCTTAATAACTGATATTTACCAATACCACATACTACATTTGATATGGTATTAGGTTTACTACCCTTTCGACACTAAAAAATCACCTATATTGCTTGTGGGGGTTTCAGTAAAACGCCGCCACAATCTTCTGTTGCATCACTGTTACCTGACCAAATAAATCCCACATGACCAACACTCTCCAAACACAAACTGAAATGAACACTGGTTGTATATACTGGCCCAGTTTTGCTTGTCAAACCAAAACCAATATGATACAAAATTAATAAAACTGAAAAATATCAGTGTTAATGCAGATATGTACTTTATTGCATAGATTATTTTAAAGGAAAGATTTTCTCAGATTGGTTTTAGAATAAGTTTGTAATCTATGGCTACGTTCAGACTGCAGCCCTGAAGTGACCCAATTCCGATTTCTTGTCAAATTGGATTTTTTTGGTGTGGTCGTTCACATTTCCAAACATATGCGACCTGTATGTGTTCTCCAGTGTGCAAACGGCCTGAAAGTGTCCTGCATGCGCAGTAGAGGGCGCAATAATGTCAGCATTCTCAGTGTTTTGCCAACCGCCATAAAGAAGATGTGCTCAGTGTTAGCAGAAGTAAACATGAATGCTAACGGTGGAGCGTAGCTTACAATTTTGAAGTTGCTGTCCGACCGGAGCAGCATATTAACAACTTAATCCTCATTATAGTCCGTCATGGTTGTTGTTTTTCTTCCCGCTTGCTCGTATCAGAATAGGGACATTTGTCGAGTATCAATGACGTTCAGGTCGGATGAATACGACCTGGCCGTTAAGTCACATTTGAATCGGATACGTATGAGACATCCAAGTGGTCTGGGTCGCATTAAAAAAAAAATCTGACCTGGGCTGTTCAGACTGTCATTAAAATATCATATACAGGTTGCATTAAGATAAAACAAATCGGAATTGGGTCACTTCAGGCTGCAGTGTGAACGCAGCCTAATAAATGCGGAACAATTGAAAGCGGGTGAATACTTTGTTGTGGCACTGAAGAAATAAACAGCAGGTGTAGAGATAAAATGACAGACACCCTTTTAGTTTTTCCATAATGTGTCCCTCTTCTTATCCAGATGTCCTCCATCAAACACATATAGAAAATTAACATGAAGCCACTATAAAACCTGCAGATAATCTCACAGAATTGGGCCAATTTTTCAGCCCATGTTTTATAAAGTACCCCATATGTAAATAGTCAGCCTGCTAAACTGCACCCCTTACAGTAGGATTGTCACATGCCAACATCAATATCAGAAATCGGTCCAATATCAGCCAAAAAAAACTAGTATTAGAATATATCGGCCTGCATCTATAAACTCCAATATAAGCACGTCGATAGAAGCCCCAGCATTTCTGACCTTAGCCTCGATTTGAGCATCAATCTGCTAAACCTCGCCACAAAACAAGATTGATAGACTTGTTTGCAGCAGTGGCAGAGCCTCATGTGATTCATATACTCACCCTATGGTGGGGCTTATGTTGTGATCAAAATGATCTTGAACAAATCTGCAAACAATGCTGGATTTACCCACTCCTGTGTCCTGGAAGCAGAGAGGGTCACATGTCAGTCACAGCAAACAGAAGCACACAATCCAGGGTCACTTTGAACCAAACTGATTGAGCAACTGGATAGTCAGGAGCTCAGCTGATCAGTCCTTTAATATCAATATCGACCTTAAGTTTACAGCAAAAATTTAGGTCATTTGTTTTTGTTTATTATATGTAAGTACATATAATATGCGGTGCTGTGAAAAAAGTGTTTGTGCTTCGTGATCTGAAACATTTCAGTTTTCAATTTACAATTTCATTTAATTTAGAATTGATGGCCCATTTAGGTCCCACTTAGATGTGGACTTTGACTCCAAAACTTTTATTTTGTTCTTTAGTTGTGAGCCGTTCAGAAGTGGACTTGTTGGTGTGTTTTTAAACTAAATGCTTAAGAAGGACATGTGACTATGGAATATTGTCTCTGCTGCCCACACACTGAGCTGGTAGCTTGACAGTCATGAAACGGTCATACACCAACAGCCTTCAGTCAGAGGTTTCTTAAGATTCACCGCAAGACTGCCCACAGCATCACCACCCAAAAACAGGCTTGTTGCAATATGCAGTAAATCAATTAATCACAGACTAAATATAAGCTCAATAATTTCCATTTGCGTAATTTATAATTGCTCTCTTTTCTCCATCTTTGTACCAAAATCTGGATGACAAAAGTCTTTAATCTGGTGCTTTGGTCTAAACTAGCCCTTTTTTAAAGGACAATTTTGTTTACAGAGACTTCATAATTCATTTTATTGGTCGTTTCTGTTGTGTTGTTTATTTACTTTGGATATTTAAAATGTCTTCTACTTCCGGTGTTAAATATGCTTTAAAATGAAAAGTTTATTGTTCTTTGAGAATGTTCTTGCATTCCTTTGCTCTATTACATTAGTTGAAAATTATCTCAAAACAACAATATTATCGTTTATCACAGTAATTTCTTGGACAATTTATCGTCCAGCAAAATTTGTTATCAGTACAGACCTACTCACAACAACTCTAGATAGATACTTAGACGATCTGAGTTACAGCTTTTAATTTAAAATTATTCCAACATATCATTGTACCAATAGATACAAGAAAAAAAAACTGTGACGTCAAACTATTTTTATTAGCAATGGTTACAGTTCAAATTGCACGAAGCTTCTGAAAAGTTAAAGAAGATTAAATTGCTAAATGTTTACTGAAATGAGATACTGGAGCCAAGAGCACAATTATAGTATGAAAGGTTGTCGCGAACAACGTGAACAGTTTTGATGAGCATATCAGTAGCCTGTAGCTTTGTACACAAAACTTTCTTTTTAAAGTCTAAAACTTTCCACTTTCGGCTTAATTTCAGTGATAAAGTCAAATTTGTTTTTAGATAATTATTCATCTTTGATAGATTGTTTAAAGATAGGTTGAGGCTTTTTTTCTTTATTATTAATTCAGTTTTTGCAGACGCAGCAGGAAATCTAACGGCTTACGTGTAGCCGCTGGTCAGCGGATGACGTCATGGGCGACAAAACGTCAAAACCGTTAAAGAGCCGTTAAGTGAAAACCGAGTAGAAAACACGGTTATTTTTTGTTTAAATAGTGCAATAAAATAAGCCAGAACAGGACTGCGGTGCAAATTGAGTGGATAAAACTGTCGAACTTTCCTTTTTCTTTTTAAAATCAACAAGTTTTTCGAGGTTAAACAACGAAAATAGCTTAAGTCTCAGCTGGAGGAATGTAGAGCCGAAGCCTTTGCGTTGCTTTTTAACGTCAAAATGTCTACCGTTATTTCCAGTCACTGATGGAATTTTCCCCCCTAAGAAGAGAAAAACATCTGCCACTTACCCCTAAAAGGCAAACTTTGAGCTCCCTTATAGCCATGGCGGGTTCTTTAAAGTGTCTAGATCATCATTTGTTGGTGTTTTATCGTTGTTTTTGTTTCGTCATGTTTGTCACAGCTATTTTTTCTCCCCTTTTCTTGGATAAAAGAGAAACCCAGCCCCTGACACAGACAGGCTGACCATCAACCCCAAAAGCTAGCAGACTGTGTAGACTTCCGATCGAGATTTTCAAAATAAAATATTTTCCAAAAATTTTATTTTGAAAAATAAAATGTTTTCAATTTTATTTGAAAAATAAAATTCAAAAAGATGAAACGTAACATCTTTTTCATCTTAAATTAGAATGCCGTAAAAAGGTACACATTTCACAAAATAATTCTTAGTTTTAATAATTATGGCTTACAAGTGTTAAAACTGCAAAAATTCAAAGAAAGAAAAGTTGAATATTGCTAAAATAACTGCACAAGAAAGTGTTGGTGTCAGATTAAATCATTAATGTATCTATGATATCACGGAAACATTAGCGCCGCTGTTAACTGTTTTGTTGTGTTTTTCTTTTTCTAAACAGCATCTATAATACTTACAGATTAAACCTAAAATGGACAAGCCTGCACTGAACAGAGATTTAGTCAGCGACCATCAGTTTTTCCTTAGGGTTGTTTTTCTGAAAACCACAGAAGAAAATAAATGTTCCTCAAATTGCAGCTGTCTTCCACATGTTTTTAAACATACAAAAGATTGGACACTTTATTGTATCACAGATTATATTGTAGAAGAGTTGTATTTGTATCCAAATAAATAGTAATGTACCAAAAAGTTTTCTTGCTTAGGAGGAATTTTTGCCCACTTTACTTTGCAGAATTGTTTCAATTCAGCCACTTTTCAACTTGAATTAAATCAAAACTTTGCATAGCCCATTCCAAAACTCCAAAACTTTTCTTTTTGAGATTTAAGTACTTACATTTAAGGTCATGAGGCGATAATTGGACATTGTTGCTATGATGTTTTTCAGGTATTTAGTGTCAGTTTTATGCAATATGTAGACAGAATCATCAGGATGTTTTTATGAATGTTTTAAGATGGGTCTTTGTGTTGTTTTTGGTCTTGGATCCGTCCCATTGAAGTAACTTTTACCCAGTTACTGCTTTAACATGTTTTATGTTTTCACCATTTGTGGATAAAGACACTCACTGTGGTTCTCTGGAGTCCCAAAGCCTTAGAGATTGCAGAATCATCTTTAATTTATTTATGTTAGAGGAAAATGTATTGGTTTTAACCTACTTAATGTCAGGAAGGTGCGGTACAAATAGTGTACAGGTAAAACTAGACAAATGTTTGGAAGAGGATTATGAAAACTGAAAGAAAAAGAATTCTGACTTTTTATTCATTATTATTATTAATAAAAAGTCAGAATTTAAGCTTGTGTTTTTCTCGCTAATTTTTTGGCACATTTGACAAAAATACTTTTAAAGAACCAGTTTTATTGCTTTAGGATCACTCTCCAAAACGCTTATATTAAAAGGGAACACTTAATTTGATTGGCACCTAAAATGTGGCAAATTCTGACACTTTCAGAGCAAAACCCCAAAACTTTCAGTCTGTGAGCAACAAGATTCAGATCAACTTTATTCTTCACAGCATTAGTCTGCCAGCAACAGTCTGGTACAAAAGCTCCAAACAATGTGAAAATAGCCCCAGGAGAAGCTCTTGTGTAGGTTTCAGTCACAGGATTAATACAGTTATATCCAGCCTGAGACGAAAGCATGGGCAGCCACACTATAATTATCTCTACAAATCCGTAATGATATAAAAATCAACATATGAGAACATAAGAGCTCACAATACATTGCTATAATTTACAATAAAGGCAATGCCTTTGCTTTAAATTGCATTTGAATGATGACAGTCCTTTCCAGGAGTCAAGGATCTGTGATGAAATGATGGAACACAACTATAATAATAATAATAATAATAAAAAATAAACTGCACACAAATAACCTACAACACCCTTCAGTGGTTTTTTCACACATCCCACATAAAACATACCCACAGATGTGCTACATCAACATTAAACGTAAATCTCCATGTTTCCGGTGAGTGCACTTGTTTACATTTTACTGTGATGGAATCAAGGTTTTTCTGCTCCAGTTTTCATTTCCAAAAACAGCAATAGAGCTATATATGTCACTAAAAACCTGTAAATTAAATTAGGGCATTTGTTGAGCATGACACACTGGAAAAACAAAGTATATTTGTCTTGCTTCTAGTACAAATATATTTATACACTTGCAATAAGACAAAACTAACTTATGAGTAACTTCTCAGCAAGATATGAGCTTATTTTAAGTAAATAATTCCTTAATATTGACAATAAAGTACTAGTTTCACTGGTCGATTATTTCACTCATAAGACATTTTTCCCATGTTATAAATTAAATAATCCGCCAGAGGAACTAGAACCGGGTTGCTAGGTGAAGGCTGGGCTTGGCTGGGGTTGCTAGGTAACAGCGCAGTGAAATATGTGGAATAATTTACCAATAGAAATCAATAATCAAGTAATTATTGACCTAAAACAAGCTCCTATATCTTGCTGAAAAGCTAATTATTAGTTAATTTTGTCATATTTAAAGGGTACTAAGATATTCACACTAGAAACAAGACAAAATACTTGATAAGATTTGTGTTTTTGCAGTGTATGTATATTGTTAGAATGATACTGAAGTTTAAAATATACAGAGAGACCGATCAGAAGTCCTCCAGCGCTCGTATTCGTGGTTCTCTGGCGACTTGAGTTATGGCACAGTGGTTGGTGGTGTCAAATTTGAGGGACTTGCAACAATCTTACATTTTGTGATAATTTCTTGATTTAATTATCAGTGAAAAATAAACTCTAATCTCTCTCACATCCATCATCGTCACCCTCTAATCCTCCTTTAAACGGGCTTGGCACAGCAGATTTAAATGAAATGGTCCCTGGGAGTTTCCACAGAGGCAGCCGGTCATCTGCGACGGCTGCTACTCTGTTTCTAGGTTTTCTGTTTTGCAGTGAAGGGAAACAAAGTCAGAATGCCGCAGAGGATACAGGTGTTCAGTTTCCTGTTTTTGGTAACCAATGCTACAGGTGAACTGACCATCTGCGGTGACGACTGTCGCTCATCTCACATGTTGGTGTCTCGTCTATCTTTGCTCGGTGACGGTTTTGAAGGATCCTTCAGCGGCTTCCCGTTGGTTGGGGCGGGTGCGTCTCCAGTGGCGGCCACGGTGGAGATGGAGCGTTTGGCTTGTTCCTCGCTGCGGGCCTCTGGGCTCGGCTGAGTGGGAGGAGCTTGTTCGGCCGGCGGCGGGACGGTTAGCTCCTGCTGCTGCTGTTGCTGCTGCTTGTGGCTCTGCAGCAGGCGGAGCTGGACCCGCAGCTCCAGGATGGCTTCCTGCTCCTCGTGGATGGCCTGGTTCAGATGGGTGTTTTTGTTCTGGAAGGAAACAATGTCAATACTTTAGTGACTGCAACTAACGACTACTTTAGTAATTGATTATTCTGACAATTAATTGATTATTCTCACAATCAATCAATTATTCTATTGATTAAAAGATTGTTCTGACAATCAATTGCTCTGATGATTAATTTATTATCTTCACAATTAATTGATTGTTCTGTTGATTAATCAATTATTCACACAATCAATTGCTTATTCTGACTATTAATCAATTGTTCTGTTAATCGATTGTTGTGACAAATAATCTTTTGTTCTGACAATGAATAGATCGTTCTGTCCATTAATATATTATCCTCACGATTAATAAATTATTCTGTTGATTAATCAACTATTCTCACAATTAATTATTCTGTTAATTAATTGATTGTTGTGACAAATAACCTTTTGTTCTGTCGATTAATATATTATCCTCACAATTAATCAATTATTCTGTTGATTGATTGTTCTGATGATTAATCTGAGACAAAAATCGCCAAATTCTGCACTTTTTTTATTTAAACGCTTAAGCCTTTGTATACAATGTTTAAAATACATCAAAAGATGCAAATAAACAATTTTATTCCTTGTTTCAATGACAAAATAAACATTTAGTTTCTAAAAATGCAACAATAATCTTAGCAGAGTTCGAAATCTTTCCTTCGTTTCTTTAATCAAATCCTACTGGTGGATCTGACACCATATATTTTTTTACTCTCTTACACTTAAAGACAAGTTTGTTCATTATTATGGGGTTTTATTAGTTCTGTCATTAAGACTTTTTTTCATTTTCTCGTGAGTAATTTCTCTACGTTTGTATTTTTGTATAACATTCAGTAACACAACATTTCTTTAGTGAACGCTTAATCATTTGCAGCAAACGATGCAGCTGTAGCGAAAAAAATACTTCTAACATCAACATGTGAAAGGCTCAGCTCTTTCTGCTTAACTTATCAATATAGTGTAGGGCTGATCTGCTAACTAGTTTTTGGATTAACTGATTAATAATTGGATGCAAAAGGGGATTAACAGGAGATTTTTTACTTAATATGAACCAGGTAAAGCTAAATTAAGCCACTGGATGGTTCATTTGAATCTTAAATGCAAATATGTAACATATTTGTACAGTTTTGGTTTAATTACTGCTGTCAGCGTGTTTTTCTTTTAACAAATGGCCTTTTTTCAGTCTGTAAACGCAAGTCAATAATTAATTGATTACTAAAGTAGTTGACGATTATAGTAATTTAATAATTTCTTGGAGGCTTAAATAGAATTAAGCACAAATGCATGTTAGATTTTTGTTTCAAAATAAAGTTTAAAGGGTAGAAATACTTATCAAGCATTTCTTTTCACTTTACACTCTTGGTGCCACAAACTGGCTAGCATGCGGCCGTTAAACCATCCTGAACGTTTCTCACCTCTAGTTCCTCGTTTTGTTTCTGCAGGTCTTCCAGTATCATCTGCAGCTCTTCCTCATCTTCACTCTCACTTTCGCTGTCTGAGGAATACTCCTCCGTCTCGCTGCGGCCCTGCTGCCGACTGATGAGGAAACACGCCACTGTTACCACGCTATAACCACATAATCATCATTAAAACAATTCTCTGTTCTTCTCTTACCTCTGGATGTCTGCGATTTCCCCCCTCAGCCTCTCGATTTCTTCCTTCTCGGTGGCGATTTGCCTCCGCAGCACTTGTTCGAGCGCGATCAGCTCCTCCTGTTCAGTCAGGATCTCATTCTCCTGATCACCCAAAAGAAGTTGTGCAGAATTTTAATGCAGAATTTGCTGGCATGCTGTTGATTTAGTCACACGAAAGTGTATGACTGAGTCACCTGTGCTAAAAGCAGGTTGATGACTTCCTCTTCGTTCTCGGTCATTTCCTCTTTGGACACGTCCTCCTTTGAGAGACTGGCGATTTCTTGTGCTATTTTACTCTCACACTCCTGAAACAACACAAATGAAAAGAATAGAATAGAAATAAGTTTTATTCCCAAGGAAAATCTGATGTAGATTCAAAGCAAACAAAATCTTATCAAGTATTTTTGGTCTAGTTACTAGTTCAAATATGTTATTATAAAACAAACTTACAAGCAACTTTTCAGCATCGTTTTAGGTCAATAATTCATGAAAATTGAATAAAATTTCTTGTTCTATTGTCGGATTTTTTCACTTTTAACATGGGGAGAATGTCTTGTCTTAAGCTCATATTTAATAAAGAAATATGAGCTTATTTTAGGTAAATAATTCCTTAATATAGATGAAAAAGTTCTAGTTTTCAGAACTTGATGAAAAAGTTCTAGTTTTCAGAACTTGATGAAAAAGTTCTAGTTTTTCATCAATATTAGAAAATCTTTTAGAAAATCTGTTTTAAGTCAATAATTCCTTAATATTGGTGAAAAAGTTCTAGTTCCACTGGCAGATTAATTTATTTGTAACGTGGGGAAAATGTCTTGTTATAAGCATAATAAATAACTGTTTTAATCAGTTATTGATTAAAACAATTTAATTCCATCATTTTAATAATGGATAAATCTGAATTCTGTTGTTTTTTTGCCTCCTGAGTTTTCCTTCATCTATAATTGATCATTCCAGATGAGTGGGAGCATCACCTGCCGCTTGGCCTCCCTCAGTTTGCGTTTGAGAGCCGTCAGGATTCTCTGGACCTCCCAGAGCCGCTCCTCCTTGGACAGGTCCTTCACGCCGGCCTGCAGGTCTCTGTGCAGGCAGTTCAGCAGGAACTCCTGGACACACACATCTTCACTGGTTCACACTGATCCAAGATAACGAGCTTGACAAGCAAACAGGCGTCAAACACAACAACAAACGGCTGTACAACACTAAGTCTGGGTTTCCAAACTTATTCAGACTCATTCATACATGTTCTTTGTTAGTTTTTATGCCTTTCTGGACATTTGAGTTCAGACTTATCTGTAGGTTAAACATGAAGCATATAAATTAGAACAACCATGGAAGAAATAAAATCTTTGAGGTTTACTCTGTTGTAAAAAATTTTTGAAATGCTTGTGCTCACAAGCTGTAAAAAATAAACATTTTCTTGTCTTTCATTGTAAATGTTTTTAAAACATTTGGAAACATAAAAAGAAATAAAAATAAAGATCCCTAAAATTTTAAAATCATGATCTAATCACAGGTTAGGAATTTAATTTAACATCAAAACATGTAAATACAACTGCATTTATTAAAGATATTAGAATTTTGTCCTGTAGAAAACTTAAGATGAGTTTTCTTCAGGAAAACTGTAGAAAACCCACTGAACCCAAATAAAAAATAAAATAAAATTTTTATAATTCCGATTCTTTTTTCTTTTTTTTCTTTTTTTTACCATAGAAATGGTTAAAAAAACTACTAATAATTACAAAAATCAAATTAAGCCAGAAGAAACATTAACATAATATTTTTTTCAATATTTTTAATTTTTTTCATTAATTTAATTTTTTTTTTTTTCTAGTTTCCTAAAAACTTAGGAAACTAGAAAACAACTTTAGAACAACAAAGCTTGTGTATAAACAAGAGTTCTCACTGTGACTTAAACTGCAGGTCTGTGTTTGATACATGTCTGACTAAGACATGATTGTTTTTCATTCAGTGGGTAGAGAATCCAGCTATTTATACTGGATTATAATATTACTCACGTAAAAGTCTAAATATAGTAGTTTATGGTGAAAACTACTCCGAAAAGGACATGTTTTCTAAAAAGTTACTACTTCAACAGTTCTATTGCAATCATGCTCCCTTCTTTACACATTGAGCCGACGAAAACGAGAAAAAGATGGTGGACTGAAACCAACCTGCCGCCGAATCTCCTCCTTGATGTTGTCCTGGGTCTCAGGCAGAGCGGGCATGGTCGCCATGTTGGACCAGCGGAGCGGCCGCACCACTGGCTTCAGGACAACGTCCCCAAACAGCTCCTTCACGTGGGTGAAGAAGATGTAGAGAACACGGTTCCCGATCTGAAAGGAAGGAGAATGAAATGTTTCCACCTGCCAGCTGAAAGGTTTCTGGAGCAGCTTCTCTATACATTTCTGAATATTTACTTGTCCTCATTACACTGATCCTGGATTCCTGCATGTTTATTTAAACAGACGTGTTTCTGGCTCAGAATAACTGGAACAGCCGTAGAAACGGCTCCAGTGGGGATAAATTAGCTGCACTGAACTGGGCCAGGGGGTCAGACATGAACTCATGCGAGAACCAATAAAAACTCACTAAGCTTGTTGCTAGGGGAACGTTCAGGGTTGCTACTAACTTTTTAAGTCATAATTTCACACTTTCCAGATTCAAAATCAGAGAGTTTTAAGGTATTTTATGAGTCTAACTGAAGATTTTTTGGCATTAGTTGTCTCCATTGAGAGTTACAGGAAATGGGCGGAGAGACAAAGGGGATGATGGAGGGACACGAAGCAAAGTCAGAAATCAAACCAGGACGGCTGCGTCGAGGACTAAAGCTTCAGTAAACAGGGTGACCGCTCTACCGCTACATGACATAACGCCCAGATTTAAAATAATTAACCACATTTATATGATGGACATACTTTAAATATGGAAACTACAACAAGCACAGGGTGGAGAGATGGACGGATGAACAAACTGATAGATGATAAAGAAACAATAGATTGATGAATTATTGATGGAAAAAATTATGGTTAGATGGATTACAGGGATGTATGATGAATTAATCAATGGATGGACGGATGGATGAACTAATGAACGGATGGATGAAGCAGTGGATGGATGAAGCAATGGATGGATGGATGAATCGATGGATGGATGAATCAATGGATGGATGAATCAATGGATGGATGAATCAATGGACGGATGGATGAATCAATAGATGGATGGACGAATCAATGGATGGATGGATGAAGCGATGGATGGATGGATGAAGCGATGGATGGATGGATGAAGCGATGGATGGATGGATGAATCGATGGATGGATGAATCAATAAATGGATGGATGAATCAATCGATGGATGGATGAATCGATGGATGGATGAATCGATGGATGGATGAATCGATGGATGGATGAATCGATGGATGGATGAATCAATGGATGGATGAATCAATGGATGGATGGATGAATCAATGGATGGATGAATCAATGGATAGTTGTTTTAAACTAACAGCAGATAAATCTAGACCCAGATATTTTCCCTCCTGCGGTCCGGTCTGCCTGCTGACCTGAATGGTCGGGTTGAGGACGATGGAGATGTTCTGGATGTTCATCTTGGTGTCCGTTTCCCTGGCGATGACGTGGTCCATGTGCGTGACGAGCCAGGAGAGCAGCAGGCGGCTGTCCGCCGGCACCTCGGCCAGCAGCTTGTGGAACTCCGCCAGCTTGTCAGCCTCCGCTGGCCGGCCGCAGGCATCCTCGAAGCGCTGGGTCAGGTCCCGGCCCAGCAGGTTCTCCGGCAGTTCCCGGAGGTACTGCTTCAGCAGGCTGGCCACCGTGTGCGGGTCGTACTCCTCCAGGCAGGGACACTCCTCCCGGTCATAGGATGCTTTCAGCTCATCCACTTTGGACTTCATACCTGCCACGAAAAGATGAAGAAAGGCTTTTTTCTAACAACCAGGGTCCTTCAGGTTTCAAGAACTCAAATGTAAGACTTCTTAAGACCTTTCTGAAAGGATTTTATGACTTAAGACTCATATGGGTTGGAAAGACAAGTGAGCCAATGCCTAAGAAAAACATAAATTTGCATTTAACCATGATGGATATAAGGAAAGCTAGCTAACTTTACTCTTACTTGAATAATTTCTTGGAGGGCTAATTTTTACTTTTACTACACTAGAAATATGTTGAAGTAGTGCTATTCTTACTTGAGTATAGCAAGCTGGCAAGCTAGCTAGCAAATGGTGAAGCTAGTTAGCAAGGATACCTATCAGGGTAATTAGCAAACTACCCTTGCTAACTATTTAGCAAGGGTAATTAGCTACTCTAGTTAGCTAGCAAGGTTTACTAAATAGGGTAGCTAACTAGGTAGCAAGGAAGCTAGCTAACTAGCAAGAAGATATCTAGCTAGCTAGCTTTTTGCTGGCTAGTTACCCTCAGAGGTGTGTAGAGTATCCAAATATTGTACTCAAGTAAAAGTAGTACTACTTTTGTATATTTTTAACTACAGTAAAATATTAGAAATTAGCTGTTATTACTAAAGAAAGAGGAAAAAGTACAACATTTTCCGCACTATAAGGCGCACCTAAAAGTCTTCAATTTTCTCAAAAGCCGACAGTGCGCCTTATAATCCGGTGCGCCTTATATATGGACCACTTTATTAAGGTGTTTTAAATGTAGTAATTTATTTCAGCCACTGGGTGGCTTCCCGTTCATATTTGCTACATCTCGTTCATGGATCTGAGTATTGAGTGGTGCGGCTCTCAAGGCAGACTTCGTTTAATATTATGGTCCGTTGAATATTATGGTCGTTTGGTGTTGTTTACTTGTATTGTTGAGAGGTAAAAGTTAGCCGTTTAGCATTAAGCTATTAAGCTCGGTTAATTAGATGCAGCTGCTATTTGTGTTACTATTTCCAATTGTA
>CAEFZY010073295.1:0-18897 GCA_903066815.1 Brachyrhaphis roseni | reverse complement strand
ACAATTCAGACTTTTTTTGAGAGAGACATTTAAACAGCATTTCAACAGCATTTAGCTGTTGCAAATCTGCAACATCTGCCTGTGCTTTGGTAATGTAATGTAATGTAAAGGAAAAGATTAGTAAAGCTGCTAGCTTGATAGCGACCTGGAACGGTCCAGTTCAACAGCCAAACATTTATACTAGAGTGTTTGTGTTTGTGTGAAACTAAGTTTAATTTAAATGAGTTGATTCTCATGGTTGGCTCTGTATATTTCTGAAGTATTTTTGGCTTCACAACCTCGTTTTTGATAACGTTTGATAACAATAATTAAAACTTTCAATGTTTGATATTGTCTAGCAAAATGTTTTTATGTCAGGCTCCATGGCTGCTACATTGATGAGCTATGCTGTAGTTGGGGACATGTTGTTTGCTGCTGAGCATAATCATTTGTTGCTAAAAAAAACATTATTTTTACATGAACTTCTAAGTTATATGAAACTTCAGTTAAAATCATTAGAAGGCTCAGAATCAGTCCAGTACCAATCCACAATCTAGGGGAGAAAAACTCACCTGGTATGAATTACATTTTTAGCTATTGGAGTAACGCTTAACAGAAATTTATTTAATCAAAGAATGTCATGAATATGTGTGTAGGGCTGC
This sequence comes from Brachyrhaphis roseni, assembly GCA_903066815.1. Taxonomy (NCBI): domain Eukaryota; kingdom Metazoa; phylum Chordata; class Actinopteri; order Cyprinodontiformes; family Poeciliidae; genus Brachyrhaphis; species Brachyrhaphis roseni. The sequence goes on along the minus strand of CAEFZY010073295.1, from coordinate 18,256 downwards.
AACGATTGCAGTTTTCTGGCCGATCCCTGGTTACTGATCTTTAAAAAGCCTGAGCTGGCGATTTTGATTTTGGCCGATACCATTTTTTTTTGTCTGAAATGTCACTAAATAGACCAAGAAAGTCACTGAGTTGGTAACAGTGGGGTGAATATTGTTAATTGTAGACGTTCAGACCGGACCTGGTGGGCCAGTCTGTCAGTCAAACCTCTCACTGTAGAGCAGAAGAGGACAGAGGCTGATTTTTAAACCTTTGGTGATGAAGATAAGATTAGAGGATAAGATGGGCTTTACATGTAAGTATCTGCCAATCACGATCCCCCAAAATTAAGGAAATCGTTGCCCAGAAATCAACTGGTTGATAAATCAGTTGGCCATTAAATGTAACCTATATTATGTATGTACAGTATATAATGTAAACAGCACTGTCGGAGAGGTCATAAGTTTATAGCAGGTGTGTGAATGATCTTATTATTGGACTGTTGATTGCAGTCAGTCCACATTGTTAGTAGAACTAGAGGGCCCCAAAACCGAATTTTGCTTCAGGCCCCATGGAGGCTTGGGCCGGCCCTGGATTGGTCGACGGTTTTTACACACGTTCTGTGCGTCCAGTTGTTTAAATTTGGGGATAAATAAAGCATTTATTACATTTCTAAAGGAAATGTAATAAATACTTTAAAAAATACTCTATCATCCTGTCCAGCACAGTAGATGGCAATAATGAATCTAAACAAAAATATGGAGTAAAACGCAGCATCCAGATGTGCTACTAAATACTGACTTGAAGTGGATGAATAGCTATGCAATAATTTATTTTAATTTTTTTAGAAATAAAGCCACATTTTGTTGACCATGATTAATTTGTAAAGACAAGAAAAGGGTAAAACGCACAAGGGGGTGAATGCTTTTTATATGCTCTGTAACTCTGCTTTAAACACTAACTCTGAAGGGACCGAATCAGTAATGGGTATTAGAGTAAAGAAGTCAGACGACAAATATCAATCTTTGACGTTTTTGTTGTTGAGTTGGTCCATAAAATCCAAATCTTGTTTCACTTTATTTCAACAAAATCTTCTGTTGTTTTTTACAGTTGCCAATGTGTGGAAGCAATGTTTGAACTTGCATATCTTCGGCATATCAAGGAGTCAAGCCCAGCTGACATTTTGAAGTGAATAAATCTGTCAGTTTCTCAGTCAGGCAACCACAAGAGTTTAAACAGACGGCAACTTGACTCTTCAGATTCTGCGAAACTGAACATGGTTTCAGGCAAAATGTAATTAAACTAGACAACACAATTAAGTCATCCATCTTAGTTACAGTAAATAGGGAGAGTGAGCGATGGGACGGGAGCACACAATGGCTGAAAGCCTTTTAAGCTCTTTACATAGTTTAACGTAATGACATTAGGACTGCTCTTCAAAACGTGTTGAAATGTTTTCCACATTAACAATACAGACTACAGCACTGATACAGTAGACAGTGTCTGGTCTATTAGCTGAAACAAAAACAAAGAACTCTGTATAGTCCAATTAGCAAGGGGATGAGATCATTTTTCATCAAATTTAAAGGAGTGCTGTTTGACATATAGAGCTTAATAAAAAAAAAAAAAAACATCTGTGTCAAACACTGAAGCAGGTTTCATTAAGGATCTGACAGAGGGAGCCTCTTTTCAGGCAACCAACAACATCCGAGTGGGAGGAAGCCCAGGCAGGCCTGAGGAGCCACAGCTCCCAGCTGGTCTGGGAGAACCCATCCCAGAACCGGCATCTGGACGAATCGTGCTAGCTAAACATGCTCTGGGTCATTCTGCTCATCCAGCTGTGACTGTGAACTTCAACCTGCAAACAGATAAGACAGATGGACAGATTGTAAACAAAGTACTAGAAGGTCTTTTTAATCACTCCAAAGTAAAGCTTTTTTCCCCCTGATATTCAGTTAGCTGGAAGCAATTTTTGGCTCCATATTCCCAGAGAAGCGTTTGATCATAAGCAGTCATGATTGCTTTTAAATCCTCACTCTGGGGGTCATAATTGGGCAAAAAGGTGAAAACGGGGCTTCACATAAAGAAGAGAGATTGAACATTTTCTATAAACCCACTACTTGAGAAAATACATTTAGATTTTTGCACAGGATGGCTTTAACTAAAACAACTAAGAGAGAAAACTATCACTCAACTCAGTAAATTAACTAGAATTATTTTTGCTATGTTTTATTCAGGTACCATCTACTTCACTGAGTGAGACAGAAAACGGCCACAAGGGGAAGACTATATGTCTTCCAATTACAAATATTTCAATTTGCTATCTGAGTTGTTGGACCCTACTGGGAGGGTGTAAATGAGGAAAATGTCCTCGCAGACTTTCCAGTCCAGAAGACAGTAGAGTAAAGAAACTTTATTTGAACTGAGTGACTGGTGACTGATTCCAAAGATTTTAAAAACATTTTTTAAAGCAGTTACCTCAGGCTGGCTTTTTGAAAAAAAAGATAGACACAAAGAGAAATCTTGATTATATTGACTACAATAAAAACATGCACAAAAATAACTTACCTTTGCCATTTTGTTCCATGCATATATGGAATAAACTCGACAAGTCTCAGAAACTGTTCTGAAAGCTTTTGGTCCATATTGATTGTGATACCATCATATGCTGGCTGCATGTCCCATGATGAGAATCTATAGTTTCACCACATCCCAGAGATGCTCTATGGAGAACAACTAACTCATTTTCATGTTCTTAAGTTTGAGAGTCTTTGAAATGATCCAGTTGGCGGTGCCGTTGAGATTAGCCTCAGTTGGTACTCAGGGGTGTACCAAGTGTAGAGAGAAAGGATCACCTCACCATTACACAGCCAGCAGCAGCCTTAACTGTTCACACAAGGCGGTATGGATCTGAGCTTTCATGTTGACCTTGCCAGCCTGATATCAAGGCTTACCACACCAGGTGATGTTTTTCCAAGTTGTTATTGTCTAATTTTGGAGAGCCTGTTTGAGTTGTAGCCTCAGATTTCTGTCACAGGCGTGACACTGATCAGCTCATCATGGAGTCCATATGCCTTATGATTCAACATGTTAATACACAGATGGTTTTCTACATACTTGTAATGACTGGGTCATTTTAGCCACTGTTGCCTTTATGTCATCTTAAATCAGTCTTTCCATTATTTTCCTGCCTCTAACATCAACAAGGCATTTTCATTGTTTGGATATTTTCTTTTTAAATCAAAGTGATAACTGTGTGTTAAAATTCAAAGTGAGCAAAAGTTGCAATATACTCAGACAAGCCCAACCAAAGTGATAACCAAAGTTATTTAAATCCCTTTTTTAGGCATAAATCATTATTTTCAGAAGGAAAACTTCAATGAAACCAAAAATATGGTCAACTTATTGAAAAATGTTTAAATTACTCCATGTACCTATAGCTTGTCATAAAAGTGACCACACACCCCAGGTGTAAGTATTTTAATATATCTTTATATTGTATCCAATAGTCATATCTTTAGTGTTGTCCATTGAAAATTAGTCAGTGTATAGTTGTATAAAATTGTATATTTGCTGTCTGCTCATAACTAAACACACAGCATTAATGTCTGAAACACTGACAATACACTAATGAATACGACTTTAAGAGAAAATGTCCAAATTGTACCCAATTGGCCATTTTTCCTCAGCAGTGTCCTGTGTCTCCTTAGTGTCAGTGGTGAGTGTTTTGAATGGTAAGCAGGGGTTTGGTTTCATACACTCTCACTGGTCACTGAAAGTTCATGACAAAGAACTCTGAGGATGAGAGAAAAAATAATTATTGTTCTACATCAGTGTTTCTCAATTCTACTGCCCTGTTCCCTTGATGAACTAGAACTCCCAAACCCGGACACACTCCTCACTTGATTGCTGACAACATCTAAACCAAGTTGGTCTGTCTTGGTCTCAATCGACCACAGGACATGGATATGTAAGTGTGTGCACTCAGCTTCCTTGGTTGGCTGTGGAGAAGCCTGTTCTTGGTGAAACCTGTCCTGCAGTTCAGTTTTAGGGTTTTAGCAACATTCCTATAGCTTCAGCCGTCTTTATGTAGAGCAGTGTTTCTCTGTTACAGTCCTCAGGGACCACTGACCTGCATGTTTTAGGCCTTTCTGTTCTGCTGCACATCTGACCTGAATAAGTGGGTGATTATCAGGGCCCTGCAGAGGAGGTTATCTAATCATTTGATTCAGGTATTCTGAAACAGAAACAAATCTACAATATTGCAGCCAATATTCAGAATTTTGCCAACATTCCAAAGCTGAGCTGCTGGACAGGTTCCACTGAGAACAGGCCTTGACTTGGTCAGCTGAAGAAGTTGAGTGCACACTCTGAGCGTCACATCCATGTTCTGTGGTCAGAGACCAAGATCAATGTATTTGGTTCAGATGGTGTCAAGTGTCTGTGACAGCAACCACACTTGCTGTCACAAACACTGTCACAGCAAATGTCTGTGACACCTGATAACAAGTGTATCCGGTTTTGGAGAGCTCTCCAAAACCCAACATGTACTGTGGCTTATGGAACAATCTGTGGGGATCTTTCAGGCAGTTTTCCAACTCCAAATCAACTTCAAAACAAAAGGTGCTGGACCTGCTCAGCATGTCTTCAGATTTAAACCCTATTGAGCATCAGTTGGGGTCCCTCAAACAGAAGGTGGGGGAGTGCAAGGTCTCCAACATCCACCAGCTCTCTGTCATCATGGAATAGTGTAAGAAGATTCCTGTGGCAACTTGTGAAGCTCTAAGGCAGTGATGAAAAAATAATTGTGGCCACACCAAAAATTCACACTTTAAACACAATTTGGACATTTGGGGTGTACTCGTCTTTCTTGCTAGCAGTTCAGACATTGACTGTGTGAGTTATGTTGAGGGGACAGAACATTTACATTGTTATACAAGCTGCACACAGAGTGTCACATTTCCAGTGTTGTCCCATGAGTGGATTTACTGAGGTATTTACAGAAACATGAGGGTTGTATTCAGTTGGAGCTGATTCATTTTGTTGTGTTTTTCAAATGTACCTGTCCAAAGAGCAACATATGTTTGGATTCTATTTCAACGTGTATGTATTTCAACTATTAAATGCTCCCTCCTTCACGATAAAATTATGAAAACATAACTGTTGCTTATGAGTTAGGTCCTTTGAATCCTACCTAAGCAGACTTTCTTCCTCTTCCTCCTGCTGCTCGGTTGCGTAATGTTCAGCATCCCTTGGCTGCTCTGTCAGAGTAATTCCTCCCAGGAGCGCATGAAAGTCATCTGCATCAGACATGCAGGCACAGCCGGGTTCAGTGCCTCATAAATTTGCCACATACACACTCCACAGGTGCCCACAGGATGGTGCATAGTGTAGTAAGGTGACATTTTTCTTATAATGGTAAGACATCCACCTCCTCCAATGAAACTTCCTGCTGAGTAGCTGAAATCTAAGGTGGGTCGTGAGTAACAAGGCTTTATGTGGGTGAGCAATGCGTTTTTCTCTGAGTGCGCCTGGTAGCTGCATCATACATAAAGTAGTCCATTTTAACCCTTGAGTTAAAATGTCTTAAGTCTGGGCAGAGAGTAATTCTAGTATTATTGAAATTACTCTAAAATGAAAAGGTTTTAGAAAGGATCACAGTGAAAAGAGGAAATATGCTGTGAGGCATTTCTAGAAACTAAAAATTTAAAGCTCATGTCCCAGGCTGTTCATTTCCCAGGCTGCAAAATTGTCCAAAATCATGAGGAAGAATGGGAAGGAAAGCACACTGTTGACTTTAAAGCTCTCACTCACTAAGCCAGTGGATTCTTGTTTCATCCTCTTACTCCAAGAGGACTAATGAGATTAACCTGTGGTAAACTCCTGGGCCATGTTTCCTGGAATGATTGATTAAAAAATACCTGAAACAGTCAGATCTGGTTAGCACAGAGAAGTTTATTTCAATTTTAAAGAAGCATTTTAATCAGGTTTCTCTTTAAGAGGATAAAAAATGCAAGACATTTAAGTGATATAATAAATAAACCATTTCATTTTAGAAACGTTATTTTCAAATTTAGCATTAAAAACGTTACAGAGAGTCAATCTTGGTTTGGCGGTCACACAGAAGACATACAAAAATTTGTAGATTGGCATTAAATAAATATATTAAAATCTAATATCAAGAATTCAGTCATTTGCATCAAATAAAAATGACTGCAATGAGATCCAATCATTTAAAACTTTAAAGGAGACCACAGCCCAAAAACTCAATCATTTCTCAACAGCCACAGGTCCAGACCCTGTGAATGAAGCAAGACGTAGAACAAGTGACTGTCTTTGTAGTTAGTTAACATCCATCCATCCATTTTCTAACACTCTTGTCCCTAGTGGAGTCTGGAGGGGTGCTGGTGCCTATCTCCAGTGAGACATTTCAGGCAAGAGGCGGGGTCACCCTGGACAGGTTACCAACCTATTGTAGGGCAACACAGAGACAGACAGAACAAACAACCATGCACACACACACACACACCTAAGGAGAATTTAGAGAGACCAATTAACCTGACAGTGATGTTTTTGGACTGTGAGAGGAAGCCAGGGTACCGAGAGAGAACCCAGCATGCACAAGGAGAACATGCAAACTCCATGCAGAAAGACCCCAGGCTGGGAATCAAACAAAGACCTTCTTGCTGCAAGGCAACAGTGCTACCAACTGCACCACTGTGCAATCCCTAGTTAACATCTACACCTATTTTTTTGACCAGGGCAGTTTTCCAACTCCAAATCACCTCCAAGACAAAAAGTGCTGGACTGACTCAGCATGTCTCCTGATCTAAACCCTATTGAACATCTGTTGGGTAACCTCAAACAGAAGGTGGAAGAGCTTGTTGTTTTTGTTTGCATCATGCTCATTGTGACCACTCAGTCAGAAACATCTTTGAATCCATCTAGGAACTAACCACCTCAATTCACAAAGCTCTCCATAGTTTATTTTAAAGCCACAGTACACATTGATGTTGACTTTTGACATTTGTAAAAGTCATATTCTCCAACATGTACAAATTTTCCATATGTTTCATATTCATTTGGAGTTCTGCTGCAAAGTGCACTTGCTTTTAAATGTATTTTGTTTCTTATGCACACCATCAGCTTTGACCACAGATGTGTAATGTGAAATATTGTTTCAGTTAAACCATACGACTGTAATATTTGTGTGCAGTCACCGAACGGAAGCAGGTTAAAGCCAATTCACAGGAAACAGAAAATATAGCTCAGTACATCTCTTTTACAAGGAAAAAGTGTTTGCCTGCAGCCAGAACCGTGTTCTGGAGGCTTGAGACCAGTTAATCACCTATGATTGGTGAGACAGTTTACTTGTGTAAAGGGAGCTCTTGATTTCATGCACCACAGCAGTCACGCTAAATGCAAAATGTCAGTATGCCACTTGATCAGGCTTAATTAATTGTGAAAGGCTAAATCATGATACAATTACTACAGGATTAATTTCGCAGGCCCCCAAAAAATGCGTAACACACCCGCTGCAGCGGACGGAAAGAAACAGAAGAATGTGTACTTCAACAGGTGAAGCTGTCCTCTCACAGGGTCTGTGAGAGGACTGGAAGTGTTCCAATAAGCGGGGCCACAAGTGCCAACGCCGCAGGACTAATTCAACATTCAGACAAAGTTAATTTCTTCGTGCTGAGCTCAAAACGAGGGCACGATCCCAGCGGAGGAAGATTAGCCCAGAATGGACGGCTTGCCTTACCAATCCAACCTGCACTGCAGTGTGTGAGGGAGACCTGGAGGGAAGCTGACACCTCTTCCCATACGCTCTGCTTATGTTTAGGCAGAAAAGTCATACTCACTTTCAGAATTATTATTGCTTTATTGCAAATTGGTGGTTTTGTGTGCAAGATACCTAAAGATTGTTAGGTATCTTTAAGATATTCTTAAAGATACCTAATAACTGGTTATTGTAAGCTCTCAGTGAAATGGCACACATTCGCTCTACTGACGCTTACATCCTAGCCGATGTAAACATTATTTTCCGTTTTTTCCGGATCAGCCTAGATTTCAAGCAAAAATTATTTGATTTTAACATTGTAAAATCAAATAACGTTCTTATTGCAGTCACTATGTGGTCGCAACCATGTACCGTAGTACATGGTTGCGACCACATAGTGACTGCAATAAGAACGTTCTACTACAGCTACTACAGCTGTAGAAAACAATGCAATTCTGATTTTTACGCCATTTCAAAATCAAAAAGTATCTTCAGTTGCCACTTTAATTTTGAAATGTCTGTTTTGCGAAGAATTTCTAGCAAATTTACAGCCATTATCAAACAATGGCTTGATGGCTACCCTGGGGTCTGACGACCGGCTGGTCTAATGTAGACCTGAAGAAAAGAACCATTCAAATCCAAAGCGAACCATTGTTAGAAAAGAAAAATCTGAAATGTAACAGTTGCTTTAACTGTTAAAGGTTTTCCATGATGCGAGTTGTTTGCGATAAAAAAAGCTTAATGTTTGCAGCATTGTGAAGGAGCACTTAGCCCCAATAGGTTCAGCTAACCTCGATATAACTTCTCAGAGAAAATTACATTGAAAAATAGAAAAAAGGTTATTGAGCTTTTTAATGTACAAGCAAGGTCCTGTAAATTTAAAGACCCACCATGTAGCGCACGCTGAGGAAAACGTGGGGCTCTGGGTGACATCAGATGACGTTTGGATTGAACTTCTGAACTTTCCATCAAGTGACCGCTGCTCTGCCGCAGCGGTCCAGTTATCCTCACCGCTACAGGTGCCATTTCATAGCAATAAATGACACTTTGTGTGATTTGAAGTGAGTAGAAGCAGCTGATTGTGGGTTTAAAAATTGTATTGAAAATTGTGTGGAGGTACACACTAGATTTTTAAGAAAGTGTTTTTTCTTCAACAAGTGACTGTCGGTTCACTTGTCTCATGAACCGACAGTCACAGAAGTTCCTCTGTGCAGAATCCACAGAGGAACTTCTGCACCAGTCCAGAAGTTCCTCTGTGGAATAGTTTTACTGTCAGTCTTGTTTTCCTCTGGTTTTTTCTACCCTCAAGATTTAAAAAAGAAAAATTACATGACTCGAATAAAAGAAAACCACTGATCTTTTGTGAAAATCACTATTTTAATTATTTTTCTGTCCGTTCAAAGTCTGTGTCCAGGAGGGCTTTAGTTTTATTCCAGCAGTTAATGGGCAATAGTTGCTCTACAGACCATGATAGTTGCTCTGTGATTCATGCTGGTTAAAATTTAATTTTCCTACTTGTAATTTTTTTGATGTTGTCATTTTTTGTGACGTATTTGTTGCTGCCTCTTGGCCAGAATTACCTTGAAGAAGAGGCTTTTAATCTCAATGTTTTCTATCCCGGTAAAATAAAGGCTATATAAAAAATGCAAATTATATCAACCAAAATTTAGGTACTAAAAACATTGCACATTTCAGCAGCTGAAATTAGTCACAATTAATTTGCTTAAATAGTGCTGATAGACTAAACAGAATAGCCCTTATTATGGCTCTGTTACATTAAACTCTCACAAGTGTGGTATTTCACACAACAAAATAATATTGAAATAAAGTATCTCTGTTATCTTTAAGAGAAACATATTGGAGATGAAATACATAGAAAAGCTGCCTTATTTATTCGAATTTTGTTCGCTTTTCTTAACTGCAATAATCAACTCTAAACTAAACTAAAACAGCAGAAAAACAAATTCATTATACATTAGTGCATTATTCATTTGTGTCCCATCTGTCTGAGATTAGCCTTTTGTAGACTTTGTTGTGTTTTGCTGTCAGCTATTGTAAGTATGAGATAAATTTGGGGGGAATAAATAGTGAACGATGCACAGCCTTGTTCAGCAGCCGTGGCCTGAAAAACTCTGGCATAATCATTGCTTTGTGTGTAGCGAACAAGTTCACAGCTCTTAAGCATATTCTTTAAAAATTGACACAGGTATAAAAGTGAAGCACTCTACAGAGCTAGGAACAACTCGCCTGCTGAGGCTTTGCTGTCTGCAATTGCCATAGAGTCGTTTCCCCAACATGTTGCTCCTCATTTCTTTTTACTTTTTTAGTTGCTCATTGTGAATAGTATCATTTTACCTAAAAGATGCTGTAGATACAAGATTGTAACATATTACTATATTGTATATACAGCATCTATTCAGTTAAGTGATACTATCCACAATGGATTGTACCTTTTTTATGAACTCGTCGGTCCCAAGCCCAAATTAATGAGATACAGCGTAATGCATGTTGTTGTTTACATCTGGGAATTTTGCCCTAGGAAATTTCTGGTAATCTTCTTAGCGTTGAAATGGTGTATTACATAGGTCACAGTCAAACATTATCTCTTAAAACTTGAACAGAGGCCACGCCTCCAGGAAGTAATGGTTCCTCCATCACTGAGGCTCCAGACCGTCTGGACGAAGCAACATGTAGAACAAGCAGGTGGTTTTATTCCAGGCCAGGGAATGACTGGATAGATTCTTAGAGCAAATTCACTTTTTGAAGATGTTCTAATATATTTAGATTTACCTGAATCTCAGGAACTTCACCCTTTTCTCATGTTCTTATTATAGTGATCTCTTAGGTCAAAACTCTAATGCCATTCTTTAGAGAAATGGGAAATATGTTATATTGCTCAACATGATTCATTTTGTAAATGGATCATGGAACAATCTAGGAGAAAAATACCCTAAAATATATTTGTTTATACCATGTTATTACAGTATACTCAATGTTTAGAATTTTGGTTTTTGACCCAACAATATTTTGTGGGTATTTGGCAGAAGATTCTGCTCAAGTTTATCTTTCTGAAATAAGATGTCTCTTGGATCTAATTAAAGTCGGTCCAGAAAAGATCAGACGGATTCAACGCTGCATCCTTTGGATGATACTCCAACTCTTATTAATTATGGCTTCAATTTTTTTTCTGCCTCTGAGCAATAAGGTGTTACAAATAGAGCCATGTCTGGTTTTGTGTCTGTACATAACGACTGTCTCAGTGTCTAGTCTGCTTCCAAGCTGGTGCCTACTTTATTGTCCTCTTTTCTAAATATGGAAGCGTTTCATTGGACCCAGCTTCAGACTCTCTTCCTTGACCACAAATTTTAACTCACTGTCCCATTTTACACTCGTAGCACTAGCTGTGCTTTCATGAACCATAAAATTAAAAATGGAAATTACAAAAATAAATTTGCTTAATGGAAACACAATTTTGAAAAAACTAACGGTTTTGGTAAAGTTTTGGGGATGAGATGTTTTCATCTATCATCCTAATCCAGCATCAGGATAGATGTATTTTGCAAAACTGCAAACACGAGTAACGCGATCAACAGCCTGATGTGACTATTGGTGGAAACTACAAAGTAGACAATGTTCATCTGGCTCCACCAGAACTTTCACAGCATCAAAGAGTTCATAAAAAATTGTTATTCTAACATGTTGAATCCATAACTCTTTGCATAGGAAGACGAAGGCCAGGCTAGTTCAGACTCCACGAATCCTACATATTTCCTTGAACACTTAGGGTGACATACTATTTATTACTACTTTTAAATAAGTCTAAAAAAGTCAGTTTCATGCATATTTAGTACAAAAAGAGGTGTTTAAGCACAAACACAAGTCTCTGCCTCCTCACAGTCTAGGTGATCATTTTCTTACTTCCATCCATCAACCTTGATCACAAAGCTGGCAGGAATATTCCCTCATTTTTCACCAACTCCCAAAGGTGTGAGATAGAAAAGAAAAGAAAAGTAAAATAAGTGCTGTGAGTGTTCACTTTCCATTTAATTGATGTAATTGTGGCCTTACAGGATGAATGTGCAGCACAATAAGCCAACGCTGAAATAATTAGACTAACTAAAATGTATTTTCACGACTTATAATATCACTCAATGCCAGAATAAAAATTCCTAAACAAACTAATTCAGAGTTCGCCTGTAAAGACGGGAACAAATGAACATCTGTATTTTAAAACGCATAAAGAGATTAAATGAACTCATGCAGATTATTGATGTACAATCACAACTCCAGGAGAGTAGACATCCGTTAACACTTCTTTTTTTCCCTTTAGTGTCAGGACCACCAGATGCCTGGTGGAGACCCAGCAGCTGTGAATTTTACATGAACAATCAATAAACTCTGAGTTTTCAGGGATATTAGCCTGTTTTCACTGATGCTTTAATAAAATTGTGTATTACAGAATAACACAAGCTTTAAACTCTCTGGAGGCCAAATGTCCTATTTAAATATGTAACACTCTGATTTTTTGTATTAAAAAAATCAATTTTTTTATATATTTGTCAAGCAATGGTTTTTAATAGATGTAAGAAGACTGTTAAAAGCAAGATTTTGGAATGTTTGCTTTCTAAAGACAGAGAAGATTAAATGTATAAATATTCTCAGAAATCCTGAACAGTGTGAATGAGCTGGTTGTTAAAGTGCAATAAAATTTAGTGCAAGAAGGAGTTTTAACAATCTCAGGGTGAACCATAAAAAAAAAAAAGTTTCAGCAGTTGTTACCCAGAATAGCTTTAATTTTAAGAAGTGTACTTTTCGCTTCACAAAAATGATTAGATCTCAATTTAAAGTAAAATGTACATGGCTCATTGTGTCATAAACAGTGTGGTGAAAAATAATTTGGTCTCTTAAAGGGTTTATTGTTTTTCCTTTTGTCACTTTAATGTTTCAGATCATCAAATACGTTTTAATATCCAACAGAAATAAGCTATGTGAACACACAAAAATACAATTTCCTCTTTAAAGGGAAACAGCCTATACAAATCTGTGAAGCGTTTATGACATTTGCAGAGCCAAAGTAAAATTCCTCATTTGTACACGCAACGTTGGCCTGTAACGCCACTTTTTAAGACCAAGATCTACTTTTTCTCTCACCAGCCAACTGAGATCTATCGCATGGCACGAACATATAAAAATTGTACATGAAATTCTACTGACTTTTTTCATATGTCAATATACATAATTATAGCGGACATATTAAATACTTAATGGAGTTTCTTCCTCAGTGAAATTCTGACACTGGGAGGAGGTTACTGGTTTGCTGGTTGCAGTCAGTTATCAATCAGTTATGGTAGATTTGAAAGTTGGTTTGATGACCTCAATATGAAAAATTGCAGATTGACAGGAGTAACCAAAGAGAACTGTTAAGTTAAAGCCACATCTTGTGAAGTTGGGATATTTTTCCTCCAAAAGAATCCAGAGGAATCACCTCAAACCAGATGTTGGACGAGATTTTATTTCAATGTTATCTGTGAATATCAGCTCCTCATTTTCAGCACTGGAGCTATAAAGTTTGAAAAAGGTTGTCATTTTGGAGAAATCTCATCAATAGCAATATTTACACTAAATAAGAGGCAAAAATAAATAACATGTTTGATGGAGGAAAAGCCTCTCAGACTCTGTGCTCAAAGCAAGATGCCAGAGAACACCAAGCATTTTTTTTTTTTTATATATTAGACAATTAATTTAATTTCATATAATTGTTGCGGTAGGATCCATATGTTTAAATACTTAATAAAATATATTTGTTCTATTTGACGCCAGCGATGCCTGAATGTTTTATCTTTATTGGAGACATCAGCATTGATGTTCTTACCTAGTTCTTTTGCATACTCACAAAACATCTAGGTAATTAGTCCCAGTTTGTTGTTTGCTGAATGGTCAGAAATTACAATGGCTGTAATGTGCCACAGCAAAGGTAAACCAAAGTAAAATAACCTGAACAGGTGATCAACTCAAAACCATTTGTACCTTTTTACTCTCTCTGTGATTTAAGCTTAGCAGTTGCCGTGGTTGCCTTCACTCCGTGGAGGCCGTTCGGTGGACCTGTCTGTTTAGAGGTACATTTTTTATGACTGCGTACTCTGTGGTGCACTGTAAACTGTTTGGCGGGAAACGATTTTCACGTTGAACTGTTTTGTATGACACATAGAGCTGGTAAAGATGTGAGTCAGCGCCATCAGAAGGGCGTGCAGCAGCTACACTACCACTTTCTGACAGTTGTGCTGTGGCTGGCCTGGTGGAGAAGAAACTGAGCTTCATGCCCGACTAGCTCATCAAACTTGTTAACATCCATTTGGATTGGGAACAGTGAAGGATTAGGATTTTGTCACGGGAAATGCGGGCAATCGGTATGCTTGACTATGAAATCTAAATGTGCATTTGAAAAGATTCTCAACAGAAGAAAGAAGAGTTGCCTGAAGATTTGACATTCTCTGATGGGAGTCTGCTCTTGTTCTCCAATAAGTACTGGTTCCCTTTTGAAAGTCCTGAAGTGTATGGCAGACGACTACTGTTGATGTAGTTGTCTGCCATACACGACTACATTTAATTAATATTTTGTTATATGTTATTTTGTTATATGTTATATTCATGTCATATAACACGTGACATGAATATTCCTAATTAGCATAGGAATATTCATGTCACGTGTTATATGCTCCATCAAATCTGTGTTACACCCAGTGGACAAAGTTACTTTCTCTTTGCCAGTTTGCGGTTATTATTTCCACAGTAAAATCTTAAATTTTCTAAAAGTTCTCTCCCTGTAGATGTACATAAAAGCTCAGCCTACAAAGCATCAACCCGCCTGTGAGGTGACACAGTGCTGATGCTCCCAGCCCCCGAGGCTGAAAGGGAAATGGAAGCAGCAGAGGAACGGGGCACTGCTAGTCCCCCTATCTGGCAAGATGACAAAGACGACAGTTGCGAGGGTATTTTTTGGCGACGTCCGCAGCATGAAGCGATGGCTGCCTTTGGTGTCTGTCTTCTGTGTCTTGTGTGTTTGTATGACTCTGGCAGCACCTCTGTGAATCTTTAAACTGTGAAATATTTAAAGCATTAGGGAGGCCTTCACAATGACATGGACTGTTTTTCTTTTCCTAAACCTACTTAAATGCTCGGGATCTCTTTACTCAGACTACTAAATGAATTTTAATGAAATTAAGGACCATTTGCTAATCGGTCTGGGCTAAATCAAAGCTGGATTTCCCACTAGCAAACTGGACATGACAGAAAATCACAGTTCTGGCGAGACGACAACCTGTCAGAAGGGGCTTTTTCATTGATGTTTGCACAGCATGAAATAGTTAATGACCCACAACTCAGCTGATGGTTACCCTAATGATCAAATTGCTCCTGATTGAAATGCCAGCAATGCCTTTATTGGAGACATCAACATTGGAAACTGCTTTATTGTCAGAATGCAAAGGTCTCAATTATGAGCCTGTCTGCCATCATAACATCAAAAACAAACCAAGCATCACCTGTGATTTGCAAGATGGGCTTTTAGTGTACAGCCAACAATAACATCTGCTCTATCTCCTTCATCACAAGGAGATAGACATTTTTTGTCTTTTGCCTACTGCAAGTATGCTGGTGTTTAGAACAAATAAAAAAAAGAGATATTGTGCTAGATTGTCTTGGGAAATTATCCTCTGGTCCACATTTTCTCTGTATATAAAAGTGATCACATGCAAACTTTAGAAACAATTATTGGGGGCAGAGGGGAAATTACATCATGTCATATTTTGTTGTCCACTTCTATGATGTGATGCCCACTGGACCCAGGACATGCTGGAGGGACTCATTCACACCAGCCCTGTACCGTCGGCTTTGTTTGGGGAAGTTACAACTTCTGATCCAGGTCAAAAAATCAACACTGGTCCGTCTAAAGCCTAACTGTCAGGTCGGTTAAGGAGAACGCTGCTGTGTATGTAGATGCAAGCGGACCAGAGACCACACCAAAAGTATGATTCAGACTTTATATTTTGTTGAAAACATATGTTAGCAAATACACAGAAAGTGTTCTATGCTGGTCTGTCCTAGTGAAGAGAGAGTTGAACCAAGAGGCTGAGCTCTTGAGTTCTGGTCAAGCTACGATCCTATCATCATCAGTTGCCTTGAGTCAATGAATGATTTGGTGGATACAAGTGACCAAAGTGAGTTTTCTCCAGAGGGTGTCTGGCCTTTTCCTTATAGAGAAGGTGAGAAACTTGGTCATACAGGAAGAACTCAGAGTAGAGCTTCTGGTTCTCCTTGTCGAGAGGATCTAGTTTAGGTGGCTGTGGCAGCTGGTTTTGATGCATCTCTGGTACGGTGTCCCTAATCCTCGTTCCACTGGGCAACTGGGCCTTGTCCCAGTGGGCACAAGACCCTGGACTCGCTGGAGGGACTATAGTGCATTCATGGCAGCCCTGTGTACTCTGCTTTAATCAAACTCTAGTCCCTCTGCTTAGAAAGTTTGGTTTGTTTGGGGAGCTGTGAATGTAAAATCAAACTCTGATACAAACCAAAAAACATAAACTCTGGTCCATCTAGTTGAAGAGAACTAAGATGTAATTTGCATGTATATATATTAATATATACATGATCTCTGGCCAAGCGGACCAGAGACCGCTTCAAAAGCTGGAAGCAAACGACCAAAACATACACGCTCGTCTAGCAGTACTCAGCTAAATGCCTGATGGTCTTTTCCAAAGAAAAAAGAAAAACCCTAAAGCCACTAAAATCTGTCACTACAAACCCATTCAGAAGTTGTGCTCAGTGTCTTCATCTGAGGTCTTTGTGTCGTTCCTTTGGAATTTCATCAGGACTTAGCCCAAGTGGCCAGGGAGAGGAAAGCTGGGCCTATTGGCTTAGGCTGCTGCCCATAGCCCACTCCCAGATTAGGGGGAAGATCACTGATGGAAGGGTTAGTTGAATTTAGATTAGTCGTGCACCAATTGCAGTTTTCTGGTCAATTACAAATCTTTAAAAAACCTGACCTGCCGATTCCAATACCAATTTATTTGTCTGAAATGTCACTAAATACAGCAAGAAAGTAGCTTAGTTGGTAACAGTGGAGTGACTATTGTTAACTGCAGACATACAGACATGACCTGGTGGTCCAGTCTGTCGGTCAAACCTCTCACTGCAGAGCAGAAGAGAACAGAGGTTGACTTTTAGACCTTTGCTGAGGTAGATAAGATCAGGTAGATGAAATTGGCTTCACTGATCGCCAATGTCCCGAAATTAAGGAAATCGGCTGTTCAATAAATTAGTGCACCCTTAATTCAGATAACTGTCAATATCATTTCCATGTAAACATGTCAGCATTACTGTTCTCTGGTGGACATCACAAGCAACTTTAAATTCTAATCAAAATATTTTGCTTGTTATAAATTACTGTCAGAAATGATAGAATCTACCCATCATTGAACATTACCTTTAAAAACTCAGAGTAAAAAAATCTAAAGAAGTTTGACTTTCAAGTCCATTTTTATGGAAGAGAAATAACAGTCCATTTCAGAAAAACATGTCTAGACAATCTATGATGTTGAAGAATCACATCAGAGTGGATTGTGTGAATTATTTACAGGAGTTGTGCTGTGGAAGTCAAGTGACCTACTTGTTAAAAGACTACAGAAATACTTCAAATACAAAATTTACTGATATCTCAAGAAAATGTACATCAATTAAAAGACTGATGTTTTGTATAGCAGCTGAAATTCCTTTTTTATTTTAAACTTTTTTTCCTGGAGATGCTGAAAATTTCTACGTATATCCAATCTAATTTAGTCCTTTATTGGCAAAGGCTTCTTTACAGCTCGACAATGAAGTTGATTCTGTTTCAAAAAAATTATTTTACACTGACATAAAGGAGTAAGCATGTATGCACATCTGTCATAAATGTTATGTGGCAGTAATGTTATAGCAGGAATGCAGATGAAATGCTTTCTATAACTTTGCTATTGATCCTGTGATCTCTGTTATCCTCTGCCTCAGGATTCTTTATAGCCCACATTCGCACCTTTTGTATCGTTTACCTCTGGAAGACCGATCCCCACGCAATCAGCATGTCGGTGGCATCACCAGGGTCCTTGATGCTGCCGCTGCTGCTGTGGTGGAGCCTTCTGCAGCTCATGCACCGACGGAGTGACAGAGTGAGCCAGAAGGAGCAGAGCCAGCGCTGCATTATTCAACAGGATGATGGCGGGTGCTGGCAGGGGAGCTGCTGTGAGTGCGGCGCTCTTGTCTGGCTGATGGAATTCTGCAGCAGCAATCGACACATCATCTCAGCTCTGCTCTGCTGCAGCAGCACAAGCATGGGTAAAGTGGGTGCAGCAGCATCCAGAAGGCTGTGTGTGTGTGTGTGTGTGTGGGGGGGGGGGGGGGGGGGGGGGGGGCGTGGTGGTGTGTGGGGGGGTTTTTTGAAGGTCCCCTCCTTTTGCGCCATTTTTTTT
>CAEFZY010073282.1:0-73987 GCA_903066815.1 Brachyrhaphis roseni | reverse complement strand
ATGTAATATTATCTGTTTTGACTTTAGAATTACATTTCAGAGTACACTAAAATGTTTTCTAGGAATATGCCTTCATTTTCCTTGTACCTGATTTGCATTTGAGGATTTGAAAATGGCTATTATATCATCACACTTCTTGTTCTATTAAAAAGAGATTTTCGCCCACCTCCTCCATGTTTTCCTCCCAGGGCTAAACTCATCTGGCTAATTGTTCTGATTTCATCCACTGAACCAAACAGAGGATATCCAGTCGGATGTGTTCCTGTTCCCTTCTCCCAGAAGCAATACAAACAGTGACAACAGCTATTGTCTTGCTGCCTGGTTAACAGTAAGTGACATGACAGTTCGTCAGCAGTTATTCTGTCACTTCTGGCTAAAGTCGAGGGTTTGTTCAAAAAAAGCATGTACCTCAGCGGCTGTCACTGTTTATCAGTCCTACGTCAATCTTATAAAGTATTTTCTGAACATTGGCAGCAGCTGCATCCTATTATTTCAGCTAGCACAATGAATCTTTCCAACAAGCTACTTCCCCTGATGGTGAAAAGTGTTGCTGAAACAGCTGATATCCTTACATGATGCCCTTGTTAGTTTTAAAATGCTTGAATTCAACACTTCTGAAAACTAAAGAGAAGTGGTCTAAGCAAATGATGAGATAACCATGTTTGAGATAAACAACTGTGTTTACACAGGCATATCTGGGTGGACGCTTCCTGTGAATATCAGAAAGATAAAACCAAAGTGAGTTTTAAATAGGAATACTTGGTAGAAATGAGATTACACCGATAAAGCAAATTACTTTTTGAAAGAAAAAGAAAAACCTCCAAAACATGTCTAAAAATAATCACCGTTTTGTTTACATAGATTAGATTTTAGCCTCATATTTTCAAATTCAAATTAGGTACACCTGACTAAGACCTTTCTTGCTTCAGAAGTGCTGTAGTTTCTAGTTTCTTGTGACA
The DNA here is from genome assembly GCA_903066815.1 of Brachyrhaphis roseni. Classification (NCBI taxonomy): domain Eukaryota; kingdom Metazoa; phylum Chordata; class Actinopteri; order Cyprinodontiformes; family Poeciliidae; genus Brachyrhaphis; species Brachyrhaphis roseni. Next base: position 73,028 of record CAEFZY010073282.1, on the reverse strand, counting down.
TGTATTTTTGTGACTCCTCCATTTCACCATGTCAAAAGTGCTCTATTGGAGAGATCGGATTTATATGGAGGTCACTGGAGTTCAGTGAGCTCATTGTCATGTTCAGGAAACCAGTTTGAGATTATCTGAACTTTGTGAAGCGGTGCATCATCCTGCTGGATGTCGCCATTAAAGAAAGATTACTCTGTAGTTATACAGAGACGGATATTTTACTACTACTAGCAGTCTGAACTGCTGATACAAGATAAAGTTTTATGCTGTTCACACCCAAATCTAACTATCTGTATTTTGTAGATGTTGTGACTTATCAGTCTTTGCTGTTTTCTATCTGTCTTTGCTATTATTGGTTTCACTCATCTGTTACCCTTGTCCACATAAATGCCACTCACCCAATATTTTCTCTTCTAACCTGAAACATTGCTGTTTGTGAAAATGTAGTAGATCAGAAGTTTCTGAAACATTCAGACATCTGACAAAAAACAACAACAGTGCCATATTTAAAGTCCTCTGAATCCACTTTTTTCTCAATCTGAGGCTCAGATTGAACTTGATTGAGTCGTTGTTCCCACCACTAGATGTCTAAATATGAATGGCTGATTTACATTTTGTGTCAACAAACAATTTAACAGGTGTACCTAATAAAGAGGTTGTTGATACAAAAAAGTATGCTCCCTTTTTCATGCATTTGTGTCTTAACTGGAACTGTTAATTGACCACTTGCCCTCGTTTGTCCTGATTTGTCCCTTAAAAGGTCAATGTGTCCTTAAGACTGAGTGCTTCATAAACAGAGTCAAATAAAGAGCATAACATTCACACTCCAGTTCAATTGATTTAACCTAATCAGAAACAAGGAGGTGTGTAAGCAATACAGGATGACTAACACTGAACCGCAGCTGGATGTTTACATGCGGGCAAATGTGAGAAAACTGTTTGCCATGGAAACAGCATTGTCTCCCACTCAAGAGCAAGTGGAGAATGCCGGTCTATTATCTGAGATGATGTGCTGATTGGTTCATTGATGTGGCTGTCCAACAGGGATACAGGAACACTTCTATTGACGTCTCTCTTCTGATGTCAGCCTGTCCTGCTTCCTCTTTCGCCTGACATTTTACAGCTCTCTTTCACTGTCTATGAATGCCTGAACACAAATCGATTCTTCATGAATGAAAACAATAAGGCAGGTTGGGGGGAAGCAGCTGACTAGAAAGATGTATTAAAGTGGGGGTATGTTTCAGGCACATAGTGCGATTTTAAAGCACAATTACATTCAGTTGTTCTAAAAATGCTGTCTGTATCAAACATAGATTAAAATATATTTGACTTTCAAATCTGACACTGTCTCTTTAAGAAGTTGCCATGGGAGATTCAAGGATTCCTCAAATATTCATGAAAAAAATCAAATGGTAAAAATGGTAAATGACCTACACTTGAACAGCACTTAATCAAGTCCAGAGAACCCCAAAGCATTTCACACTACATTCAGTCATTCACACATTCACGTTCCCATTTCAGTGCTGATGATGGCAAGCTACTCCGAGGAATAACATTACACATAAAGCTCAAAATAAAATATACTTTTAGAATAATCTGAAGTCATTCTGTGTGACCTGAGAATAATGATTCATGAAATAAGGTTATGTTTAACATCTATTTATATCAGTTTTGCTATATTGAGCAAAGACAGAATGGACCCACTATTTAGCAGCAGTTTTTAAGTACAAAATAAATACATTTGCCTTTCACAGAGCAGTAAAGTCCAAAGTTAGTAGTAAAGGATCAGAGCCAGGCATGTTGGAGACATTTCCCTGTTTCAACACACCTTAATTAAATATGAGTGTCTTGGGCAGGTCCCATGCAAAACCTGATGCCCTGCTAAGGAACTAGTTTAGCCCTTAAAATGAGATGTGTTAGAACAAGAATCCACCTGTTTTTGCTGTCACAAAACAAATTAAGAAAAAACACTTTCTTGTAAAGGACGAAAAATGTTAAAAGTGCAGCACTTAGCTGTTTAACTCGTGTGCATGTACGTGTGACAGGATTAAGCAGATTTAGCTGAATCAGCAGTTTCACATGAAAATGACTTGAACATAAAATATTTTGTGTAGCTACCAGCTCAGTGCATCTGTTGAGCCTGGAATAGACTGTGAAGTGCCAGCATGCAGTTAGAAAGAAACATTAAGATTAAAGGGTTCCCTTATTGAGCAACATGGCCCCACCTGTGTGTACAGGAGTGTGTGGTGAAGGATTTGCTTTGTCTTCCTATCTGTGTGAATCACAGGACTGAAATGCTGCTCTGATGCCTCAGGGCTTTCCTCCCCACGGAAGACATGGTCATGTTTAAACACTGGCCACACTTCACAGATCTTTTCTGCACAACTACTGATACCGACAGTCAACCTAAAACAGGCTTTGAACAGACTTCAGTAGCTTGTCTGACTGATTAAAAGACCATGTGCCTTTTTTTTTGTTTATGACTCCAAATGTTAACTTATACAAGTTAATTCATTTTCATCATGTAACATTTATAGAATGACTCATAGCAGATTGTCACAAAGCGGATTTGAATTGTGTAAACTACTTCAAAGGCAGTCTTTTAGAAGCTAAGCTTTTGAACAAATAACACATGAATGAATCATCTTCTGTATCAGCTTTTACATGCATACTTGTTGAAACTTTGCACAAAGGAATTTGATCAGGGGTTCTCACACCCTATTGGCTGCTATGGCTGGAATTTGGGAATTTTTTTATTCTTAGATGCAACTATTCTTGAGAAGAGCTTGAACAATAATTACACCCCTGTCCAGCATAATTCAATGATTTACAGTGAAACTACCGTGTTATAATGACAGGACTGACAGTGCGGAGCTTTTAGGCAAGGTTTCGATCCCACTGAAATTACTGCTGCAAGTTAAAGCAAAAGCAGGCGGTGTAGGAACAGTCAAAATATGCAATTGCCTTGTTTTGATAGGGTTTGAGTTTAGTTTTATCTGAATTGCTTTTGTTGTATATGTCAGTTATTCAGAGCATCCTTTAGTGTTATTTTTCTTTTGAACTGTTTCCTGTGTTTTTCTGCCAAGTCAACTTTGCTTGGCTTTCCTTAGTTCTCCACGGCTGCAGGTTATTCAGGCAATTAAGTTCACTTGTTGCTTGAATAAGTGTAAATATTCAGTCTGTGTTCAATCTTTGATAGAGTCACCATTATCCACTCCTTGGTGCTCTCCTGATTGGCTTCTTTTTGTTCTGTAAATGAATAGGTTTTAAGCAAAAACAAACAAAACAAATATTCCGTATGGCTTTGTAAAACTGCAGTGACCATGTTTACACCGTTTTTCACACTCCAGATTTGATGACCAATCCCGATGGTTGCCATGTCCTGACAACAAAAGCAGAAACATATGAAAAAAAAAAAAGGAAAAAGACACAGAGGAAACTTCTAGCTCAAAACATTTCATTATCTTCTTTTGGCCTTTTCCTGTTTATGTATGTTTATTTTGGATTTCAGAGTGCAAAGCAGTTCAAACTGGTCTAAGAAGTAATCAAGCATCATATCGTCCATCCTGAAAGGGAAAAAACATAACATTGGCTCAATGAGTTGTTGGAGGTCAAGGATTGTGGTTATAAAACAGTGAAAGGTTTGCATTGCTTCAGCTTGCTATTGCAGATTTGTCAAAACCTTTTCTGATACAAAGTTTGTTTTACTTTAATTTTTAAAAGAGAAGCTTGTTAATTTGAAAATTGCTCTATATGCGGTCCTGCTGAGAGAACAGAAAATGGCCTTTCCGTACCCGTAGTCATAAGTCTGCCCACACACACAATCATGTGATGCTTTAATAGCACGTCTCCAGGTCATCACCCCATTTTTCAAGGAAACCAGATTCTTCTCAGACCTCACGGAGGAGGGCTGCTCCAGTCAGAAAGGATGCAAGAAAATCTCTTATTAGAAACAGAACAAAAAGCATCAGTCACTTCAATATAATAATCAGCTTGTGATGCTCATCTGCATGTGACAGCATCTGCGACGGTAACGCAGAGACTTGACGTACGAAGTCTGAGAGGGTTCATCTGAGTTCAGTCAGTCTGGCACATGTGATTAATGTCTGAATAAAAATGTTGTTCTGTCTTGATTAGACACTTTCAATAAAACATGAGGCCCAAGTATTTAGTAATGGCAGCTTAATTAGGAGCTGGACAACTGGACACAAGGGAGACCGAGAGAATCAGACAAGAAGAGTAAGATTAAAGCTAAACATATTCAGCTTCTCTGTGACAGTGTTCTGGATTCAGAACATGGGCTGTGTATCAGTCTCTAGTCATGTCGATAAATGGGGATATTATATTTTGCCAAACTCTATTGTGTTGTTTTAAAGTGGAATTGATCAATTCTTCTGAAAATTGTTTGAAAGGACTTTTAGGGTTTTTCTTAGACTTTGCCTGCCTCTTTAATTGTTTGTAATTCAGAACTTGACATTTTTAAACAACTCTTTTTTTCTGGTTTAGCCTCTTAACTCTGACCATATAGTAAGGTTTTGAAAAGATTTCAAATCTCAAGATAATACTGTGTCTACATAAAACAGATTTCACAAAAAATCACCTTAAAATTTTACTTTCAGGTAATTTGTTGTTGATTGTCCAAAAAATGTGATTCCCTCACATTTCTATTGTTGAATTTATCAAAATAACACACTTTAATTCACCAAAAATGTAATATGCATATCGCTTTAGGTATATGTATATTATAGACTTGTTCTTCTGCACTCAACTTGTCTACTGTCAGAATTTTAGCCACATGCTCTTTAATACGCCATTCCAGATAGAACTGATGATTAGTGAACAGCTGAAGTCAAAAGAAAGGCTTTAGAAGGCTAGAAAAAACTGCTGACGAAGACTTCTTTTAAAAAATTTAGAAAAATAAAAATAAAGAAGGGGGATTAAACCTCCAAACGTTCATAGGAAGGTAATTGAAGTGGTAATAAATTTACATGAAGGTGTGTTTGAGAGAGTGTTTCATTTGGAGTCAGTCTTTGCTCCTTTTGCGCTTTCCCACTGAGGTATAACAAGATAGATTTGGCACAATTCTTTGATCCACAACTGAACCCAAGCCTATTTTTATAACATACAAGCTTCTATTTTTAGTTGGTCAGAAAAGATCTTTTCAGAGGGCTGATTGTAGGAAATTGCAGGAATCTGAGCATGAGGCATGAGCGTCACACAAAGTATCCACCACGTCTTACCCTATGACTCATTTGCAATTCTAAATATCACTGAACACCTGGAGGGAAACCAAAGATGACATGCTGCAAATACACTTGAATATCTACAATCTTATTTAGACACTTGATAAACATATTTCTTTTATGAACAAGAACATTTTGGCCCTAGGTAATTTTGTGAGAATTGCAAGTTCTGATCTCTACAGGCAATAGGCTAGTGCTGGAATAGAGGAAGGGCTAAGTTGCACTCATCCCAGCTCTTTTTCTGTTTTAGTCCACAGAGTAGGAGGAGGAGTGCTGACATTTGATATGCAAAGGCCTTCAAATTCCCCAAGTACATCCCAGTATGTGTGTGCTTCAAAGCTTTTTTTTTCCCTTTCAAAACTCAACTAAATTCTCTTTATGATACCAAACTGACTCATTGTTCTGCCTGCAGAGAACTTTCTAAGAAAGATTTAGCAATAAAGAAACTCATTTCACTACCAAGCCTGCTTGGTGGAACAATACCTTTCACAATGTCAATATGTCATGATTTGCGGCAGAGGTGGTGAGGCAGACGCAGAGGAAGCAGTTTGGTGTGAAGGAGATGATAATTTTATGAAAAATTGATGTCAGAAATACAAAGTCCAAAATTCCAGGCAGCACAGAATGAGCAGAAGGCTAGAGCTCAAAACTGGCAGCAACTGGCAACCAAAAGACATCTGACAACAGGCTAGACAAGACAGCTTGACAGCAAGACAGATAAGACAAGGACCAGACAAGGAACAAGGAACACAGGTGGGATTAAATACACAGGGAGACAATCAGGAGAAACAAGAAACAAGTGTAACTAATCAAGGGGCAGACGGGACAACACAGAGACTCTACAGAACACAGAAACCTAAATAAACACACAGGAACAACCAAATCCTTACACAATATGACATTTTGAAGCAACAACTTTGTGGGTTTCGAAACAAAAAATGATCATATTTTGCTAAAATTTTAATGGGAGATTGCACCATAGTAGTTCTTCTCAAGCTGTGTGAGAAGTATCACCTTTAGTGGTGCATAGAAGAAATTTTAAACATGAATTATTAACAAGGCATATACAAACAGATTAACCGTAGGATTAAAGTCATTGAAAGCCAAAAAGACAAGTTGTTGTCAACTTACAACTTGAAATGGCATCAAACTATACTTATTATAAGTGCATGTATGGCACAATCTTAGTATGTTGCATCTATCTATCTATCTATCTATCTATCTATCTTCTGCAGGCATTGGTAAGCTGGTCAGAGGTAATTTGCAAACAGGAATCAGCACGCATCTAGAGGTGAAGTGGGAACAAGCAACCTTGCAGATGTTATGGTGATGAAAGGTGGATCTACAAAGTATTAACTGAGACTGTGCCAGTGGATGGTGGGGGGACTGAGTCAAATATAAGCTGTACTTTTGGGATTTTTACTTGTAAAACATTTGGAAAATCATGTTGTGTTTTCCTTTCACTTCACAATTAGATCTATGTTGTGTCTATCACGTAAAATCTCAAAGAACTACATAAAAGTTTGTGTTTGTAATAGGACAAAATTTAAAAAACTTTAAATAGCGACTAAGTCACGGTAATTTAACTTCCAAAGGAAAATAGCCATAATAGGTTTTTCTATTGTTTTGTATGGAATAACAAACTGGCCAAAATGTAGCTCCTGTTATGTTGTAAACCATATATCAAGCTGTTTAAGTGAGGTGGTATTGTTAGAAAAAGTTTTAGAACTACAGCTCCATATGATGCCAAACACCAAAAGCTATTCCCATTTATTATATTTTTTTGACACAAGCAGATTCCTATGTGGCCAGACAAGTTGATCAGCAAACATTCACTGACCAGCTTCTGATGTGACCTGAATTTCTGAGTGTGTGTGTATAAAAGCTGAATCTATATTCAACTATAGAGAGGTCTCACTCTAAAAGCCTAAGGGTAAGAGCCATTTTCCGAGCTGCCTCCTCAGAAGTAGCTGTTATTGCATCCATGCGATGAAGATGCTGCACTTCTATCCAGTAGTAAAGATGTCCTTGAAGGACTGAAAACTTCCCATCGGCAGCAGGGTCTATTCCTGTCAGCCTGAAGCAGCCATTCCAGGGGTCATTACTGTCTGAACACACACACACATGCACAGACCTGGAGGTGTTGTCATGAATAATTCCCAATCGCTGCTCCTGTAGGCTACTTCCTGCTCTTGTTTCTTTTCTGTGTGGGTATGTTTATGCATGAGATATTCATAATTGAACTCTGAAGTACACTGATATTTTCTGAGTGAACAACTAAAGATAGGGGATGACTCAAACATCCATCTTCAACTTCCTGCATTACGTAAGCATGAAAGAGGTGGAGAGGTGTTCGGCAACAGACGGGAGAGTCAAACATTGGCTGGAGATGAAGGGTGATTCTCATTCAAGCAGATAAGCGGCCAGTGGTTGTGATTTTCAGTGCAGGGGATCAGCGAAGAGAAGCAGCGTCACACATCCTTTACGCAGGGTTTGTTAATTTCAAGCTCTCATCACGTTGGTCAGCGGGTTGCTTGTTTCCATGGCCACGGAGAGGGAAGGCGAAAAGATGTTCAAGAATGAGTGTAGTGACTTTCCCTGAAATGCTGTGATGTAATCAGTGACATAGTTTGGCAAAGTCTGTCACTGTGATAGTGTGTCTGTTCAGCAGGCTTTTCTTTCCACATTTCTGAGCCACCCGCCCTGCCCACGTATCTGCTAATCAGTGCGCCTGTTTGTATGAGAAATAATGACCTCCTGTGTGCATGTTTGTGGCACAAGGTCAGCCACATTGCACAGATGTTCATTTTGCAATCTATTATTTACTGCTGCAAAAGAAAGCTAAGCTGAAGGAAGGATGAGCCTTGAACTGCAGCATAAACTACTTTCCTGCAAACACGTTTTCTCATCTAGCCATCGCTCTACCTTTTCCTGTCGTAATTGTAAGATAAAGTACCCAGACCAGTGCATGGCTTAAAGCACTGAGAGTTTTAAGATTTAATCAAACAGAATATAAGCTTAGTTCAAGTGAGATTCTGTCGAAAGGTTTGAGTAGTTATTATCTTACCTGTATGATGTACTTTTTTTTTTTGCATCTTTATGTAAGCTTCAGCTATACTATTTTGAATAGGTAATAGATAAGCAACACTCCAGCATGAAATTTCTGACCATTTAGCAATGTAGCAAACACTATTTGATCATCAGCTAAACAAAACTACCGCAGGTGTTTTAGACATGTTTAAAACTCTGCAGCATAAATGTCGTTGCGCTCAAATTCTATGTATACTGCATATGCAAAATTGCTATAAAATTTCCACAACTACCTATCAAATGTCCAGACAATGACTCAATAATAGCTATACTTAACCTCAAAACCATGCAAAAACTGTGCTGATGAAGATATTCTCAAACAAGGATGTCTAAACTGAACATGAAAGTGGCAGTGTTACCCACCTTTTAATTTATTCAGCTAATAATTACACTTATGCTACTTATGTGCACACATAGAGTTTGTTTCAATGATCCTGAAAGAAAACTAAGAAAATTAGGACAAGACAGTGGGTATTGCAACTGAAGCAATATACTCCATCTTGATGCAACTGGAAACTGAGTTGCACACGTTGAATCCTAACACACACTCACAGTTCAAACTATAAATTAATAGAAAAAAAAAGTGATTTCAAAGACATGGCAAGACTCTATGGTCAACAAAGTCTGCTTCTTTTTCTAGGCTAAATGTTTTAGGTAACATGCATTTTTTAAATAGGAGGCAAAATTTTCACTAACATGGTTTCTTAAACAGAATACAGTAGTGGGCATAATCAAAGTGGGCCTCTGTGTTGTAGTTTTTAATAAAACCTGTAATATCTAAAGGAACCACAGAGTTTAAAAACATCTCCAGTTTGAAGCTCTTCATGGAAATCTACTTTTCTCTCACCACAAATGTCAAGGAATGCAGAAAAAGCATTTTGTAATCATCCCTGTTACTGTTAACAGTCTTAATACAAATCCAAATTAGTTGATGCTGGAGGGTAAAGCTAATGTCTCCCAAGAGAGACATTACTTTGTACTTCTACAGTCTTAAAACAACTTCAGTCTCAAAAATGTTATAGTTATTTATGCAAATGCAATTTTATGAAGCCTTAAAACATTATTCAATGAGACTGAAGCTTCTGATTATTTACAAGAGAAATGGAGGAAGGCGGTTGAGTGCGACCAGTAAATGTCTTGTTTGAAACATAGTAAAAACTGAATAGAAAAGTAAGACACTCTAAAAATGAACTAAAAATTATAAAATATGTCAAATGTGAAATTACCGTACTTTTATATCTTTCTTTTTTTACTTTGCATGTTTTGATCTCAGTATTTGCTTCACACAGGAAGAATGGTGCGTCGCCTCCTATCTCCACTTTCTGTGTAAATAATCATTAGCTTCTTGGTAAATTCCCAACTTTTGCAAACATATTCACAGATTAAATGTTCATCAAATACCATTTGAATTTAAATCCACTTGGGATTTGAATAGGAGTAGCAGTTACCTTAATTCTGATCTTGATTTATGCGAATCAGAGACTCCAAGAGAGTAGTCTACTGGAGGTGAGATGTTAACTACCCACATGATAAGATCCTAACAGAACCCTACTCTAAAAACTCTTCTATTAAGAGTTCATACCTTGGAAGGTTTTTGTTAATGAAAATTAATACAGAAAAACTGAAATGAAAAGAATAATCAACTTATCTTTTTTTTTTAGAAAACACTCTTATTTATTAAATAAATAAATACTGCACTTTATTACACAATAAGTTATTTAAGACATTGTTACCTAGGCGATAATGGCTCTTAAATGGTTCTAAAAAGACCTGGTGTAATGTCATTCTACATAACCTCTCGCTCAGAGTGCTGAGACCATCTGTCAAATAAAGACAATAAGAAACAAATCACAGTTTTTAAAAGTTAGCGTAATGTTACACCCCTCCCTGCTCAGACAAACATGTATTCATTTAAACCCTTCAACATCCACACCAGTCATTTCTTTCCACAGCTGAGATGGCTTGGACATACACTGTACATCATTTACAGTATCTCACAGTCGAGCTCAGCTAAAGTTCAGAGCTTCGTTTTATGCTTCTGGAATCAAACCAACTGTTCTGTACACACCTAAGCTGGAGCCAGCCCAGCATTAGTCTCATTGCATGCCCGAAAGCCCAACATGTGGGGTTCACATTCGTACCAACATCCACGGTCCTCTCTCTCTTTTCCAACAGTACAAATCAGCCCTTTATTTCCCATCAACATTCATTGTGCTACATTTCGTTTTCCCAGGGTCTTTCAGTCTCTCTCTGCATTACACTTTCACCTGCACCAATGCTGAGTCATGACAGTGAAATGGTGCGGGGAATGTTCATATATTTTGCTCAAGCCCAGCGCTGAAAATTCCCCCTCGTTCTCTCGCAGGTTTTCTGTTCCTCTGCAGAACTGCAGTGACACAGTGGGTGGAATTTTCAGTTTTTCAGTCCAAAGCAATTTTTGTGGGTTTAGCTGCATCTCTGAAGGAGCATATTGAGGGAGTACACTAGGCGCTGGCGCAGGTCGTTGGGGCAGCCAGACGTCAGCAGGGAGCTGAGCTTGAACGTTTTAGAGACTCGTTCCTCGTTGATGTACGTCAGCATGTACTCATCCCTCTGGCAGCACAGGATGATCTTGGTGTGATCATGGTAAAAGTTAACCTTTGGAGGGAAAAATAAACAGAAACACATTAAAATATTTTACCTTTTATCTATATTTGATGTGTAATTCAGTGGAGAGAAAGAGTCATGGCTTGCACTCAAACAGTTCCTCTGAACATGCCCAGCAACAACTGTGTTTTCTGCAGCTGTGGGTGTGTTTACCTGGAAAGTGCCGTCGTTAAAGAGCATCATGAGGGCGCGGTCTGACTTGAGCCACTGCAGCAGGTAGAGACGGGGCATGTGTGAATCTGTTGTAGTACCAAGGTCCCCACCCTGAGAAAGCAAAAAGACAAATACCTCGGGATTAGACAGGCTGCAACTTGAACATTTCTAATGTTGTAGGGTGTGGAGAATCGAGGAGAAAAAATAACAGCAAGAGAGATACAGCTTAGCTTGAGAGACTGGTATTTTCACTTACATCCATGAGGTTTTCCTCCATGTAGTGGGAAAAGTACTTCAGCACAGTCACTTGGCCAACAAAGTGCTCAGGAACCTCGCAAGTGGGAAAGACAGAGCGCTGGCCTAACTCTGCATAGTAATGAATGGTCCTGAGAAGGAAGAGAACACAGGATGTTACACATCCAATTTGTAAAACCAACACTAAATAAAATAAAAACATATAGCACATTTTGACTTTTGGAAACAAGTTTTGTGAAAACAGGAGCTGAATATGTCAAAAATAACCCAATCTTTAAGGTAACTCTTTTTTCTTTTTGTAAACCTGACTATACCACTAAGCAAACAGCTTTAACAACAAAGTACAAGTGTTATGATAGCATATTATCCTGCGTACTTTCTGTCAGGCAGGAGGCTCATGTGGGTGCCATTGTTGAAGAGAACGCCAACGGTGTGATCAGACAACTGGTAGCCGAAGCCGTACTTATTGGAGTAGTCCACCCATTTGGTGACCCACTGAAGACTGCAGCTGTTTAACGTCTGTGGAGTGTCATTTGCTGCAAGGAGAGACGAAAAGTCAGGATCAGAATACAAGTTCATAGAAGATCTTGGGCAAGTCTCAAGCATGAAAGTACGCAAGGGAAAAGCTAAAGGACTAAGGTTTCAATTACTCAGTAGTTTACTGACCTTTAGGCATATTTTCTAGGCATCCTCTTAACACACTGGCAACAGTCTCAGCCACGCTCCCTGTTGTGTTGTCTTCAAGACCTTTGGAAACAGAGAACCATTTATATGGATCAGAGGTAAAAAAAAACAAAAAACCCCCACACACACTCAAGATTTATTACACATAATCTTTTCACTCATGATGTAACTTACATTCACTGCTGCTGCTACAGCTGCCCAGACTCCCCCTGACGATCAGACGAATGGTGTCTTGTGTTGCTGGCGACTGACTCTCTGTTGCCAAGGCAACGGGGCTCCCGGCAGATGGCGGAAGTAGACTTCCATTCTGAGGTGGGAACGAGTGACGACAAGGCTTAGATTCTGCAAGTTTAGATCATCTCTTCCTACTATGACTCAGTGGTCACCCACAGATTTCAAAGTGCCTGGCTTTAAAGGTTGAGATTAAAGTGCTTTCAGCTAGTTCAGAAACTGTGCTTGTTAGAAAGTTTTGCTGCAGCTACAAAGGGTGATTCATTGGATTCTCCACAGTGGGGTATCTCAAATCCACACAAGTTTTAACTGCTGTGTGACTAATGCACCTGCAAAAGTAGCCTACCCACGCCCTTGTAAATATTGGGCTGCTGCTTTCTTACCTCAGACATCTTTTTGCTCTGCTGTTGACTGATGACCGTCCTCTCCAAGTCGTGCTGCAGTTTGTAGATCTCCTCCTCCTCCTTAGTTAACTTGTCTGCAAGAAAACAGCAAACATTAATCCTTGAAGCTGCACAAACTGACTCTTTCAAGGTTGCATGCAGCCATCATCTGAGTCAACTAAGTAGTTTTTTTTTTATTATTATTATACTCACTGAGGGTCTCGTAGTATTTGACCTTATCTCTCTTCCCACCAAACAGTGCAGCAGCAGCTTTCTTAAAGAAGCTCTTTGCAGGACTGGAGACATGAAAGTCTGGTGGTGAATGGCAGCAGCTAGGCGACAGACGCTCTGGACTAAAGCCCTGCGGAGGAATGGGGAAAGTGGGTCAGTGTGTGGACAGATTATTACAGGGCCGGAAGGGTCATCTCTGAACTCCCACTATCTGACATTTGCAGACTGAAAGCCAGAGCAAGCCGAATAGAGGTCTAACCTGGGTGAAGAAGTCGTGCCTCAGAATATGGTCTAGATTGGGTCTATCTTCTGGAATCTTGGCCAGCAGATTGGCAATGAGCTGCTTCGCCTGCGGCGACAACGAGGAAGGGAGCGAGTACCGTGCTTCTCTTATACACCGGTAGGTCTCCTTCAGGTTGGTGGTTTCAAATGGAGGTCGGCCCAACAGCATAGTGTACCTGAAACAGAATCCAAGAGAATACGGTTAAGAAAACATATCTTCTATCTTCAAGCGGTATTCACTTGTAAATTATGATGATGACAAATTTTACTGAAGCTTTTTGCAGTCCCTAACAGTGGAATAATAGGAACCCAACTCACATTACACAGCCCAGAGCCCAGATATCTGATTCGCAGCCATGACCCTGCTTGTTGAGGACCTCAGGGGACAAGTAGTTTGGAGTCCCGCAGATCGTCTTCCTCCTGTTTCCCGCCGGCTCCAACTTGGCAGCGAGACCAAAGTCTCCGACCTTCAGTTCCATCGACTCACTAACAAAAAAGTTCCCTTTGGGGGAAGAAAGACAGTAACAGTATGAACACTTACTAAGCCAACCAAAGATAAAAGGCATGGTACTACACAATTACAATGGATTTGAAGAGAAAAGATGTTTGGTTAAAATAAATCACACATACATGTACAGATTTGCAAACTTTTGCAAAAAAAGAATTAAAAAAAACTGTTGCATAACTTTCGTGGATAAAAATGTCTTACCCAATTTAAGGTCCCTGTGAAGAATTTCTTGTTCATGCAGATACTTTAGTCCAGAAACAATCTGTCTCAGGTAATACCGCACTTCTGGCTCGGTAAGCACTTTGCGCGCCTTCAGAATGTGGGCCAGGGACTATGGAAAGACAAAATAGAAAATATTTAAATATATACACCTACTTTAAGACATGCTCCATCCTAAATGCATCTCTGTGAGCTTCATTAAGAAGTCGAATGTTATTATATCATGCAATAAAATACAAATACTGGTATTTACTTTCTATGCAATGTCTTCTTTATCTTTCTTATAATTGCACTCACTTTTCGACTGCAGTATTCTAGCAAGATGTAGATGTTCTCTTTGTCCTCAAAATGGTGATAAAAATGCACGATATTTTTGTGGTGCAGGACTCTGTGCAGCTCAATTTCTCGGTCGATCTGCACACAGAGAAAGGACAACACTGTCACGTCTGTAACCAAAGACATTTGAGTGACAACAAGCCCGTGGGTGCGCACAGACACCGCAGCAGCGCGCTTACCTTCTCCCGCTGGTGAGGCTTGGAGACGCGCGCATGTGGGATAATCTTTGCTGCGTAAACTTTGCCGGTGGAGAGGTCTGTCATCTCATAACATTTAGCAAATCCTCCCTGGATGAAAGAGGGGAAACAACATTGTTAAAACGCCGTGCCGTCGGGATGAGAAGTAGATTCCAGCGAGTCGAGGCCAGATGCCGAGCTGTGCGCTACCTTTCCCAAAACTTTCCCCCGGCAGTAGCACTTCCCCGTGGCCGGGTCGGTGATGATCCTAGCCATCTCTGACGGAGCGCTGCGCTCCTCCGTTCTCTTCCGCCGAGGCTCGCAGGACCTCTGCGTTGATTCGCACATGCTGCTGCTGTTAGTCTGTTGGAGGACGGTGCTTTTATGTACTTCCATTGGAGGACTGATTCTCTTCCCGCATACAGAATGCATCCCAGAGAGGCGCTCTGTAAGCTTTTATACCCGCTCTACCTCCCTCCTTGTGCTCTCCCAGTTTCCCTCCTCCCCCTCACCTACCCAGCTCCTTCTCTCTTTCTCTCTCCCTCTGTCTCACCCATACACACACACCCCTGCACACACTCTCTCTCTCTCTCTCTCTCTCTCTCTCTCTCTCTCTATCTATCTCTATCTCTAACGTCATTGTAGGAAACGGGAGCAGGAGGTCTGACTTTTATCGATCACCTACCAGACAGAGAGACTGCCCGTTGATGGTGACACAGATGTAAAATACGAATTTAATGAAACAGTGTTTTGATTGATTTATTTGAATTGCTACATTATGACCCCAATTATTCATTAGCAATGGAAAAATGGTAAATGGCATTTATTTACATTGCCATTTATCAAGTCACAGCACTCCAAAGCGCTTCTCACTACATTCATGCACACATTTACACACTGATCAATGAAAAAAGATTTGTTCACGGAAACAGTAAACCAAATGTTAAGATCATTACGGTAAAATAAAAAGGACATCTAATCCGTGGGTCTATTCCAAAAAGTCTGCATGGCACACGACAAAACCAATCTGCATCCCGTACAGCCTGGTTGTAGGCTGTGGAGTCCATAGACCAGTTTAGAGCTATAGCGCCCTCAGGTGGATATTTTTGAGTCAGGTCGGAAAAATGTGTCAGCATAATACACACATCAGATGTATGACCACAGACAGGTGAAGTACATGGCTCTCACTGTCTGGGTGGGTTATATTAAGTAGCTAGAGAACCTGTTGTCTTCAAAATGAATGTGTTAGAAGCAGGAAAAAATGCCCAAGGGAAAGTGTTTGAGCATATTTCACATGTACATATCTAAAATTGCAGATCTGAAGAGGTGCTTACAGTGGTCATCATCTATTAAAAGTGGTCTAAGGAAGAAACAATCTTGATCCATCAGACAACCAGACAACTGCTGCAGAGACTGTGTGAATTCTGACAGAAAGGTGCCAGGATATATGAATGCATTTTGTTGCATGGACAGAGCAGTCAGGGTGTCTAAGCTAACCCATGTTCACTGTCAAAGACATCAATAATGTGAACATCAGAACTGGACCATGGAGCAATAGAACATTGCTCCACACAACAACCAACATTAATTGGTTGTTGTGTGTGTCACAAACACATGGCACCTAGATACAGTCTGGGAAGAAGGTAAGCCACAGGTGTTTTGATTTGGGTAATGGTCAGCTGGGATACCCAATATCCTACCATCCACACAGATGATAGTTTGACAGGTACCAACTTCCCTGTAGCCCAGTGGCAGAGCATAAACCATTTCAATGAAACAATATATCTTGATGGATGAAGCCTCTACCAGTAAGATAAAATGGTTCAGGAATAGTTTGAGGAACATGGTTAAGATGTTGCCTTGGCCTCATAATTCTCCCAAGATCTTGGTGAAGAATCTGTGGGATGTGCTTGGCAAACACGTGAGACTCATGGAGGCCTCACCTTGAAATATACAAGACTTGAACGATCTGCTGCTAATATGTTAGCACAGCTTCAGGGGAGTGGAGTCCATGATTTGACTCCAACATACCCCGCTTCCACAGTTAACACAATTTATAGAAAAATGTCCAACTCCTTGAAATTCACTTTCTTGACATTTAGTGACATAAGGCAATTACAAATGTCTTCTGATAGCCTTAGAGGTAGAACAAAGTCAAGCCATATTGACATTTAAGAACTTGTTTAATTAATATTTAGACAGTGTGCTGCATAGATAATCAGTATTGCCTGTGAAAAATTAATAATTTTCAATTAGGTTATAAGTGGTCTCTTCCCAGATTTTCACAAATCATCAACAAAGTAAGACCCAGTTCACACTAAACGATTTTTTGCTCCGATTTCCCCCTTACGACGATCTTAAAACGTCTTGCAATCTAAGATTGTCGCTTGCGACAATCGTAACCGATCGTCCTGCAGTGTGTGGTGTGTTACGACTGATCGGGTCCAGTCGGTAGAACGCTCCCATCTGAAATCGGACATATTCAACATGTTGGATTGTCTTGGCCGATTATCACAGCGTGTGGGTTTTTTTCCTGACTGGTAGTGAGAACGCAGCTTGTTGAATGTGACAGGTAGCCAATCTGAAAGCACGGATTCCCCTCCGTAGATTCCCCTCAGAAACCACGCAGAGGAACCACAAACAACTAACGTGGTGCAACCCAGAGTCCAGCGGACATCAGAGATGATATGTGGAAACAACATTAATGTTTATTCAACATTTTGTGCAAAGAATACCAACAGAAATGACAAGGAGAGGATTTGGAGCGAAATTGCTACCGCGGTTGATTCCGGTAATATTTCAGCTGTTCATCGTGACATAAATAGGTAATAACGAAAAGGTTATTCATTCAGTCAGCAAATACTAATTAAAAGATGAAGCTTAAAGAAATGACAGAACAGAAAATAATCTAAACACACAAATGGTACAGACGAAAAAAACCTTTACTTAAAAAAAAAAAAAAAAAATCCGTCGCGTGCCCCGTCTCCATGCTTTTATCCAACGCCTTTTCTTTTTTGTTACATCTTTTATGTTTAAAATAATAAGCTCACAAATTGTTGCAATTGTTTCTACGTTGTCGGCCATGTTTGTTAACTCTAAATTCACGTGTGTTATAGTGGGCTTTTCCTGTATTTTCGGTCTGGAATCTGAATGTCGGTGAGAAATCAGTTCGAGTGTGGTGTGTTGCTCTTGGTCGGATAGTGTGTGGTCTCTCAGGTTTTGAAAATCGGCCGTCAATTCTAAAATCGTGTAGTGTGAACTGGGCTCAAAATAGGTTAAATGTTTTATGAAATACTGAACAAAAAATAAATCATAATATTCAGCATTCTTCATTAAAAAAACCCCAAACAAACACTGCACTAAATAAAGAATAATTATCAGAATCAAGGATGATTTAGTGCAGTATCGGCCACGGCATCCGACTCATTTCATCTTTGTCTTTGGTGGATTTCTCAAGTGTGAGCGCACAGAGCTGATCTCATAAGCAAACGTCTGGTCAAGTCCAGAGCCGACAGCTGATTTTTGGGGCCAGTTAGGGAAAGGAAAACGGCAAGAAATAACCAGCGCATCTTGAGGAAGCTCCTTCAGCAGCTTTTCTCCCAGCACCTCCATCTGTTAACAGTCATAGGAATACAATAACAATACAATTTTATTGTGTCAAAAATGAAGTAAAGAGAAGGTTTTCAATCGAGAAATGGCTTACCACTCCTGGAGCAAGGAAAGCGGTCACATTGTTGTACGAAGACAAATCGGTCTAAGACGAAAGATTAAGACACTTAGGACTTTCTGGATTCTTTTTTCACATTTAGGAATATTACAACAACAAAGTTTATAGATTTTATTTGAATTTTAGTGACATACCAAATCAAGGTTGGGCATAATTTAAAATAAAAGGAAAATGCTACATGGTGCACATGAGTCAATAGTGTTCGCCAAAGACCCGAGACCTGTCCACACAAACTCTATGCTGTGCTTACAGCCAAAATCACAATTAATTTGTAAAAGAAATAAAAAGAGTAAAACACCCAAGCTGGTGAATACTTTTTATAGTCCCTGTATCAGCTGTCATGTCCCTGACAGTGTGATGCTGCCACCACCATCTTTCACAGTGGAGGCCGGTATGTTCAGGGTGAGGCGCAGTGATAGTTTTCCTCTACTAAGTTTATTGCAAGTAAAAAATAAAAAAGTATAGTTTGCTCTTATTTGACCAAAACACCTCCTTTCATTTGTTTGTTGGGACTTCTCCAGGACATGTGGACAAACTTTCAATATGACTTCTTGTTGCTGTCCATCAACAATGAGTTTTTTTTCAGTAATCCTTCATAGAGGCTAGATTTATCTAAGGCCTAACAGTTGTCCTGTCAACAGATACACTGTAGCTCTGGATCTCTCCAGCTCCTCCAGAGTTACCATTGGCCTCTTAACTGTTTCTCAGGTATTTTGATGGCTACTTTTGAAAGGCACAAGAAGACTGTTTATGTCCAAGCCTTACCTTCCAGAAGTCCTTCTTAACAAAAGTTACTTGGCTGGAGGGCATTCTTCTCCAATAGGCTTTGCTCCTTGCATAAGCCACTAGAATTGAGTTGATCTCAAACCCTGTGCACTGAAAACCAGCAGAAGAGGCTGCAAATACCTGGAAAAAGCACAGCATCGTGTAAAAGTCAACCACAGCAAACAAGGCAACAAGAAAAGTGCCTATTCTGTTGCCATTCCAGATTTTGATAAACTTGTTTCAGAGAGCCTCTCTTCACTCACCAATCTTCCATCTCCAGCTCCAAGATCTGCTAAGCGACCTCTTCTCCCCTGGAGCAGCTTCATAACGTTCTGTGCTTGGTCTTTACTGGAGGGCAAATATGGAACCTGAGCCACAGTGGACACAGCGTGTGGTGAGTCAAGATTGCCTGTCTGAGCCGTAATTACTGTAAATGCTACTTTGCTTTTCCAGTGGTGAGAACAAGTAAGAACAAAAGATTCTGTTGTCACATAAAGGTAAACAAGCTCTACAGAGCTTAAGTGTTGCAGTGTTGTTGTTTAAATCATCCGAGTGTGAAATACAAATTTTATTTTTTTTTTGTTTACTTACTAAAAATGCTTCATATTAAATACATTTCTGCTTTCAGTAATCTCTCTCTGTGTTGTTAACATCCTTGACTGACTTTTGTCTGTCTGTAAAATAACATAGCAAATATTCAGATGAATTCTCGTTCGTTTTTACCTGGTAAACTCAGTTTAATCTGTCACTGGGAAAAATCCACTTCTCTTTTTGTTTGTCTTAATTTTTTTAAATACACTGTCTTACTCTATATTTTCAAAAGAGGGGTGGCACTGGCTCATAGTGGTAGATTGAAAACCCCAACATAGTAAGAAGTAACAGGTCACTTAAAATCATAAAGCTCATCATCATGAGTGTCTGACCTCACATTTCTAAACCATGTGGAAAGATTTCCTAGAAGAACTGAAGCTGCAAAAGGGTGAGTGAAAATCATCATCATATTCTCAGTCCATATTCCTATGGACTGATATTCCATAGGAATATCTCAGTACATATTTCTATGGACTGAGAATATGATGTCCATCAAGGTCATCTGTGTGTAAAGGTAGACGAGCAAATTCTTTAGGCAGGATAGCTGGTAACGTAAAAATCAAGTGAGTGTTGCATAAGTAAAAAATTTAAAAATAACAAAATGTTATCACATTTAACTTTGAAAATAGAAGCCATAAATGAATTACAGATTAACTTTTTTGGTTGGTGGTGCAATTACCAATAACAAAATTAATAATTACAGTTAGAGACTTACCAGTTTTTTCTTTTCCCACATTTGACGCTGGCATGGAGCACTGTGCTCCAAAATAAGCAAATTATTATTAATCAACAAGTCAAAGTGTGTGTCTGTTTAATTTTTTTTAAATTATTATTTCAAGCATGTGATATTTAATAGATTTAAGGAGAAAAAACACACAAGGCAAAAGAAAAAAATAAAAGAAGCAATATTTTGTACCTTAAGATGCCATGGGATTATGCGGAAGCCAGGCATAGTGAAAACACTCCATAATCCATAAAGACCTGTGAGGACAGCGCCTGTGCAGGCCGACACGATGAGATGGGGTTTGCTGGTGGGAAAGACCCCGCAGTAGTCCTGAATGATCAGCTCGATTGAGTCCTCCATTGCAAAAACAGTGTGAACACCTGTACAGAAAATAAACAAAAATGTCTTCTATATTTAAAGACTTATTACAACAATAGAGTTTCATAAGAATAACAGTAGCCAAAAAGGCTCCGACTTCTTTGTTTTGATTAAATTAGCGAAATGAATAATATTTTCAAAGATGATGGTCATCTGCACTTTCTTTTTTTTCAATTCAGGGACTTTAAAACAAAAAGTAACACAAAGGATTTTCCGCAACTTAATACAATCTTAGAGCTTATTGATGTGATTAGCAAATGTTTTGTGTGGTTAAACAGAAATGTAGGAAGATGAAATTAAAAACATAACATCACCACCCAACCAGCACCTCCCGACCCCACTAGGGACAAGGGTGTAAAGAAAATGGATGGATGGATGGACACCACCACCCATACATAGCAGCAAGTGCTTTCAACATAGAGCTCACAATATGGCAAATATATTTTCTTAATCCTTAAACTTGTCCATACTCATCCAAATTATATATATCTAATTAAATCATACATTTATTTATATTTTTTAGTTCAAAAATGTGTGACCAGGCTTTTTAAAACACACTTTATATGTAAAACATAAACCTACTAGGACAGTGTAAGCCTGTCTTACTGGCTCTGGGAATGAAGAACATTGAATTTCAAAGAAAATTTGAGATTTCAAAATAACTGGGATAACATTGAATAAAAGGTGTTACCTTGTTGTTTTCCCCCAGTGTGAGGTAACAGACTTAGTTCTTTGAAGGACAATAAGCTGCAACAAACATCTGGGGCAGAATGAGTGCAAAAAGGGAAGAGTGTTATCTCAAATTGGCTACAATTGAGGGTTGACCCAGATTCTATTGAACATTTCTGAAGAGAGGAAATTTCATTGAAAAGATTACTCCTGCAAGGCCCAAAAGAGTTTTGTCAATAGAAGGGAAGTGCTGAATAACATACAAAGAAGGCTCTCAACAGTAGATGATAGGCAGATGCTGCCATTGTTACCTAAGGTTCTGCAAGCATTAGAGAAAAGCAACAATAAGATGAACCCAACGTTGATGCTGTCAAATAATGTGAATGCTTTATTGCTTTACTATTTATAATCTTGTCCTGCTTTAAACATTTTCCACAACGATGTACCCTTCTTGATGCTTTCAGTTCTGCAATGTTCTCTAACAAACCTCTGTAAATTACACATCCTGAAACTCTATTTACTCCAAAAGTGGCCTCTGAAGTTGGCTGAATGGCATTTTACTAAGTGATAGTAGAAAGAGGGTACAAATGCACACCATAGTTTTAAGATTTATTTCTACCGTTTCAGCTCCTGTCACAAAAAATACGCTCTGAATGTTTTGATTTAAATGTGAGAAAAATAAAAAAATAAATAAAATCAATTCCTAAGAAAAGGATGATAATGAACTGTATTTCCTGTTTATTTTTGTTTCATTGGCGTGTCCACAGAAAACAACGTACAGAGCAGTTGCTAACAGCAGATGGAGCTACAGCGACCTTTGGTTCTCATAGAAACCTTCTAGAAAAGTTTGTCTTATACGCTTTGGATTAAAAATAATATAAAATATCGACTCTTATGCTCGCATGTAAGTTACCTCTTAGCGAAAAATAGAGTTACACGGTCGGATTTCCGCAGAAGTAGCTTGTAAACAAAGTGAAACCTTTGGGATCAGGACTCGCTAGAGGTGGCCGATCGATGCGGAATGAGGTAAAGAAGTGCTACATGCAATAGCAGTGCAGAATACACACAGAAGCACTCTTCTAAGTAAGGGGATCTTTGTAAAACACAGCATAAAGTGCGTGAAATTGTGAACACACATGTCTGAGCTGCCTACCTGCCCCGCCCCTCTTCCTGCTGCTTCACAGTCTGCAGCCTGCTGCACACGGATCATCCAAAGGCCGGTCAGTCACAATAATCCCGCCCTGTGACAACTAACAGGTCCTATCAGTTGTTTGCCAAGTAACGGATACTCTCTGCCTGGCAAGATGAAGTGTATATTTAATCCCCAGTCTGCAGTTACGTAATATCTCATGTACTGTGATTCTTAAGATCATTAAAGTCCACGTAGTGTAAATCTGTGCGTTAATGTCTGTGCATTAACGCACAGATGTTTAATATGTTATTAAATCACAGCATTGATTTTCTATTCCCATTTTCTAATCTACATACAAAATCCTAAAGTCTAATTTTAATTGCAAAACATGGACATTTATTTATCTCGGAAGCTCTTCCTCCTGCCTCCATTGTAAAGCCCATGATATTAATATTCATCAGCACTCAGGTCGCTCTTATTTTCGCTGTCCCTCTGAAGCGGCGCTGACTGATTCAGGGGCGTGGGCACGCCAGCAAAACAGGGTGAGTGACGCAAAGAGCGAGAGCCTATTATATTGTGCTTCCTGGAAGAAAAGGGGTGGAGGGGAGGTGGGGGAAATTCTGTCCAGGTTGGAGTTGATGTTTACTGGGGAAAAAAAAAAAAAAAGACATACAGGTGGAATATTAGGCTACTGAGGATCAAATGGACTTGTACGGGAAGGTAAGGTTGTTCAATTCATGTAACTAGAAACTAAGAATGGGTAACACTATTAGACAGGGCTTTTTTTTTTTTTTTTTTTTTTTACAATGAGAGGGTGTGTCAGATAAACTGAAATCTGAAGCAGCGTCCCATCCAAGCTGGAGGCGCTCCACGCTGGGGCTGCTGCCTCCATGCGCTTTCCAAACTGTGTTAAAAAAAAACCCGCAAAAAACTACAAGACCCGTGTTCTTCGTTCCCGTGACGTAGCTGATACCCATGACACGCGCTTCCTTTCGTTCAGCCGAGCAAGCATCATCATCACCACCACCACCACCACCATCCTCATCATCATCAGCAGCAGCAGCAGCCTCCAGATCGGAAGCGGAGGGGACAGCTCCCAGGTGCTGAAACTGGTTCGGAGACAGAGAGAGGGGGAGAAAAATACCATAAAATCAGCGTTTGCGGTATAGATTCAGAGAAATAAACCTCTATCCTGCTTATCAGGGGCAAATACAGGTCGAAACGAGGCCTTCGAAACAGGTTTGTCCACACAATGTCCTTTTAGTTTCACATATGTGGAAGAATTTTTGTGAAACGATAGAATGACATCCTCCTGCTCAGAACAGCCAGTCTATGTAGTTATCTGGCATGCGACTTCTTTGCTCAGCAGCTATTGATTATTATTATTATTATTTGCATAACCGTCTTATTATGGCGTGAAAACGGTGTCCTTGCAAACACAGACACACGCACGCACACGGAGGCGAATAGAAAGCGAGTGCGGGACGGGCATGATGGAGGTCCGGCATCTTTTATTTAGCGCAAAGGCTGCAGGGAGAGATGGTCGCACATGTTTAGGAACGGAAGCTGGACTGCCCGGTCCAAACATTCACCTTGGAGGGAGCGATGACCGCTCTCCTGTCATCTCCCCAGTGCAACGTGCATCCTCTGAGGTGGCTGACTGCTGACTGCTGGCATGGAAAAGCTTATGTCAGAGTGTGAGCTTTCAGTACTCTGTGTACAATTGTAAACAAGTAGAATAAAAGCGACATATTCAATTGAATTGGGTTAGATTTTAATCATTTTTTATCAGTTTAAAGGCATAGTCCCATTTTTTTTTCCCAGGTGAAGTTATAATCAGAAGCAGTTGTCTTACTCATGGTTGAAAAATCGGAGAAATAAAAGTATCAGCGGATTTGATTTTTTTCCGGAAGAGACCATTGTTAAGTGCGTTGCTGTTTTTTCCGCTGAACAACTTCCCTGTCATTTCGCTTATGTTGCCACAGATTGGAATTTAATCATATTTAACAGCTAAAATCAATTAGTCAACTGCCTGCTGGCTTCTAAAATCTGCTCTGGGTAAATCCTGCTTCAACTTTTTGCTTATCAGTTTTGTCCCCAGGATACAAAATAGGAATTGGTTCTCGAAAAAGGCAGGTTGCTCGAAAACCTGAGATGTGTCGTTTATTGGAAGAAGCTTTGTCATGATTAATTCATGAGAAAGCTTGAATGATTATTATTTAAATTATTTATAATAATTTAAAGTTATTATAAAGTTATGAAGTCTGCAAACTAACTTTAGCTCCTAGCTAAAGTCTGCTTGCTAACAAACTTTAGCATTAGCACTACTGCTAAACTAACTTTAGTTGTAGGCTATATAAAAATGTCAAAATCTGTTTTATTGAGGTGGCATTTTTAACCTTCCCCTAGCACATTGTAGCTAAGATTAATTAGCAATGGCTGCCTCAGAGTTAAGACGTAGTTTGAATGTTGTCTTTTTCTGTTGCAAAAAAGAAATTTAAAGTTACTGAAAACCAAAATCTTTCACAATAAAAATTCTTGATATTTGTCCAAATAAAGAATCTGATATTTTAATTCACTCCCTTTTGAAGAAGCTTATGTTCTTGGGTAAAATTTACATCATTTTAATATCCAATTTCCAGTACTCTGAAAAATTCATTAGTGATATTTTATGAGCCAAATGTTGCCCTTTTAGTAATAATATAAATATAGACTATTGGTTTATTTATAGAGATTTTCTATGGTGGAAAAAAACTCAGCTTGTTATCTAATACTCATTAAACCAACAGCTTGCTGTGTTGGTCATGCTGGTTTTCCTGACGCAGCCTTCTGTCATCTTTTATCTGTATCCTGTAAAACAAGCTTACTGTACTCTGCAACCAACATGTAGATTTTATAGTTGCCCCTTCTCCTTTCCTGTAACTGCATACAAACTGGTTATTGTTGTTTTAATGACTTGCCAGCAAATCATTTTATAAAATGCGTTCACATGTACAGTGTATGAAGTTTTCATTCCTATTGTTTTTGTTTTAGCAGATGGCTGCCACTCAGGATGTCAAGGGGAAAGGAGAAGGAGGAGACCAAAATTTCGACTATATGTTCAAGCTGCTCATCATTGGCAACAGCAGCGTAGGGAAGACATCCTTCCTGTTCCGCTATGCTGATGACGCCTTCACGTCAGCCTTCGTCAGCACAGTGGGCATCGACTTCAAAGTTAAGACCGTATACAAGAATGACAAGAGGATCAAACTGCAGATCTGGGTATGAAACATTTACCAACACTGACATTAAACTTTTAGAAGCCACAAAATGTTTTATAGCTGATTTCTGCCTGGTCTGCAGTAGCTGACAAGCTAAGAGACCACAGAGCCAAGTTCTGGACATGTTTGCATCTCTTTTTCAATACACAGAGATTATTTTATCCAAACAAATTCCTGTTTCAATTTTACTGTGTAATATTTCCATTTGGGATTGCTTATTAGATGTCATTTTATAAAGATCTGTGATAAAGATGGCTGAAAAAGGAATAGACATCTCTTAAACAGCAAGATTTTCTTTAGAATTTCAAGACTTCTCCTTATGTTTGCTGTACAATTCAACTGATCACATCAAAGTAAAATAATCCTTTGCTGAGGCACCATAGATTTTATTTCAACTTTTAATATTCTGGATTTCCTACTTACGTGTCAAAAGTGCATCTAACTAAGCATATATTTAAAAATTAATTGCTTATATGCATTTTTTAGGATGGCAGAACTTCCACAGAAGTTGTAGAGGATCAAGACAAGCTCTTGCACAAATATATTACACCAGAAAAGTGTACGAAAACATCAATAGATTCATACATACATAATATGGCATGAAGATTATCATTACTAATAGAAAAAATTATGCAACAACAGAGCCAGTTAAAAAGCTGGATTTTCCTCAAATCTGATAGAAAGAAAAGATTAAATTGGTCATGGAGGCTGCTGAAAGGCTGATAGAAACACCGAAGGAGCTATAGGAAATTCTGATTGGTACTGGGTTGTGTTTTACAGGTGAAAACTATTTAATGTTATTCAATATTCTATTCCACATGTTAGGGAGATGGCTTGCAGCTGAACATGGTAGTGGCAGCCTCATGATGTGGGCCTACTAGATATGATTTTGGATTTTGTTAAAGGGGATGCAGTTATAAACAGTCATTTCCGGCAAAAAATCCATCAGGTGTCAGATAGAGGGATGAGGATGAAGTGGGATTTAAATTTCAGCATCACAGTGAGCCCGGCTTATATTCAAAACAACCCGAACTGGATGTTCATCAGCATAAAGCTGCAGACAGAAATTATCCTTACTGCTGAATTTATTCAGATCATGTGTGTAAGGTACAGTGAGCACATATTGCCAAGACAATATATGGGATGCTGACAGACTCCTACTAAAGAATCCTAACAGTAAAAACTATTCTTTGGCAAGTATCAATTTTAGGTAGTGCACATGATGCAACCAGGCCTTTGCACCTGTTTTGTTTTAGATTTTTCCCTTTAACAGGGTTGTTCAGTTGAATCGCAGAGGAGACACACTCCTTCCAAAGTGGAAACATTTTTTTAATAATTTATCTTGGTCTCATTTTTAATCTGGTATTTTTAGATTCAGTGTAATTTGTATCCCGGTGGCCTCCAAGGTCTCTTGGAGAGCTTAGATTTTGTTTGGTTGCTCTTGCAATGTGATTCCTGTCGCAGAAAGGTTGTTGTTCTATATCAAGAGTCCATTTGATCCATGTTTGTCCCTTTCTCTGCCCACATATTTCATAGATGCCTGATACACTAATAAGAAATAAGAAAAGTACACCTGGACAGGGCGAGTCAGCTTTTTGGCTTGTAGGGCAAATAGAGATTGCTGTCATACAGAGAAAAATCTCAGCCTTGCATCTTTTGACAACAACAGGATTTGCATTTTGCATGTTTTTTTAAATAAATAATCCACTAATTGATAAATATAGGATTGAGATAAGAAGCTATTATATAAAATATAAAAACGTTGTAGTAAAAGCTCAAATAAGTGTCATAATCCCTAGTCTTCTATAAATTCATGCATACAGTAGACATAGAGGATGATGCATTTCCTTAAAAAATATTGACCAAATGGCTTTGTTGTGCTTTCTAACACTGATCTAAGTATGTAGGCAGATGGAAATCTCAGCATTACTGACAGCAGACTAGTAAGTGTTAACGTGGCACATTGCAGGGAGGAACGCAGAAGCGACACCTTGCTCGGAACGTGTTGGAAACTGAAGAATTTGAATGTGTTTAATTAGGAGTTTATCTGAGGTGCAAAAGCAGATTGTCTCCCTTTACCTCACAGACTGTAAACGTAAAAAAAAAAAAAAAACCCGAAAGACTTCCTGTCTCTCTCTTTTCTTTTTTCCATGTGGAGGCTTTGCCTGTTTTGGGGAGCAGTAGGCACCTTCTGTAACAATTATCCATCCTCAGAAAGTGGAAAATTTTGTTTGAACAGGAAGATGAAAGCTAATCGGGATAATGTGTTTTCATCAGCAGCAAAGACAAGCATTTTCTGGGAGAAAAAAGGATTGCCTTTGCATCCAGATAATTGGCCTGTCTCTTTTAATTGGCCTAAAAAGAGCTGAGGCATAAAGCAAAAGGACCATTTAAGGTGATGTGTATTGGCTAAAGTCTTTGCACTTGTCACACATCATAATACATTTGGACTTCTCGCTGCAAATGTGTGAAACTGTGGTGAATGAAACTGACTGATGGCACTACTGCAAAAAATGGACACATGCAGAACAAGAAGGCTTTTGCACACAGCATATTTCTGCTCGCTGGCTTGTAGAAGTCAGCCACTTTGATTGATTTCTGCTGAGCACCAGACGATAAGCAAAGCTTTTTAAAGTGCTCAAATTCCAAGGACTTAAGCAGATTATTTTTTTTGTTTCACTGTACTTTTTTAACTATGTCCAGTGAAAGAAAAACACTTAAAGCTATTGGGTAATTGTTAAGTTATCAACTAAAATCTCAAAGATGCACATTTCAGACAAGAACACAGACTGGGGTAAAATGTGCAGATGACTAAAGCATGACCTGGTTTATGCGCAATGACAAGAAAAAGAAAAGCTGAGGCATCTCCACTCTTTGCTTTTATACTGATTGGCAAAAATATCCACTCAGCTTTAACTTGTTTCCACAGGCTTTCATGTGATAACCACAATGTGTTTTAGTGGCATTTAATTTAACATACCAACTCAAAGTAATTTATAATCGTAAAGTGGAGGGAAAAGGCTATCTGGTTTTCAAAATTTTTTGTGACATTCAGTTTTTACTTAGTACCCCCAACTCAATATATTGTTGAAGTTGAATTACATCTACAAGTTGTTTAAAACTGTCCCACAGGAGCTTTTACGAGGTTTTTCTTCGCTGTGGTTTTGGGAACTGATGAGCTGACGGGACACCCCCAGTGCTTCCCCATTGTCTGACCATTCCTCGCTCTTCCTGAGTTAGAAATAGGGGCGGGCTAGTAGTGTATGTCTCTTCTAGGTTTGGCAATGTATCTCAGACTCATTCGCTTTGTCAATTAGATTTAGGTGTGGACTTTGACTGGACCATTCTATCACAAAAAAAAATCTATTATCTAAACCATTCCATATTATTTCTGGATAAAGGTTCCTTATCCTCCTGGAGGATGGACTTTGCTCTCAGTCAAGTCTTTAGATCTTCAAACAGGTTTTGTTCCAGGATTGCCCTGTTTAAATCTCCAGCTATCTTTCCATCAACACTGATCAGCTTCTCTGTCTATGCTGGAAAAAAAAAAAAAACAACAACAAAAAACATTGCCCACATAATTATGCTGTCACCACTACATTTAACATTAGGACATTTTTGGTGTTATTTTTCTGCCAGAAGCTTTGTTTTGCATGCAGGTGAAATAGATTTGTCTCATCAGTCCAGTGCAAGTTTTGCACATTTCCTGCACATAGGTTGTGGAGAATTTCAAACAAATGTTGTTATAGCCTTCTTTTACCAATGGCTTTCTTTTGTCATAAATGCAAGATTTGTGGCGGGCAAAAACAAATAATGTTGTGCTCAACGATTCTCTCTCCCCTGAACTAAGGATTGCCCTTGATTCCTCATATTCCTCTTGGATTACAGATTGAATATTGCTCTAAGAGGTTCAAAGCTTGGAGAAATTATTTTATAACCAATTCCCCACTTAGCAATTATGATCTATTTTTGTATGTCCAAATACATTAAAGTTTGTGATAATAGCTCGACTAAAAGAGGAAAAGTTCTTTTTCAAGTCAATGTTTGTTGTACAGAACATTAGTGAACATTACAGGCTGGTGCTGGTTTTGGTCTCTGCATAATCTGACAGAAAGTCCCAGCTGCAGCGAGGGACCTGGAAACAGAGCTGACCGGCTGTGAGCAGCGTCTCTGCAGAGTGAAGGTCAGATGTGTCCTCTGGCTATAACAGGCCCACTGTTGTGATGGTGTGCAGGCAAACAGAACACCAGATTACCATGGCAAACACAATCCCGAGCTCCCTGTTTGCCATCTGTTCGTCAAGAGCCAAGTAGAGCAGCCAGTATTCCTCTGCCATGACTCACAGACAGCATGGAAACACACTTGTGGGTGTAAGAACAAAGCTGTAAACATACAGAATCAGCATGAGGAACAGGAGGGATTTCTCATTATGTAACCCATAAAACAACAAAACTACTGTACAAATTTGGTAATCAGCTCCTAACTGTAAATACACTTTTTACATTCCCATTTGCTTCCTGAGCATCTTTTGACTGTGATACATGGATCACTGTGTGTACACAAACACTCTCTTAAATTGAAATGGTCTTATTTCTATATTTGGAACTTTTTTGATGAAATGCATGTGATGATCTTTGCCTCACTGAACACCACTGATTGATTCTTGTGGAAAGAACTAAATCAATTTCATCAGCTAAAACTGAGGTGTTGCTCCTGGCACCCTATCACTGCAAAAGCCAGCTCAGCTATTGTTATAATGATTAGTTCCAAATAATGAGCACAAAAGAAGAGGAAACTTTGAAATTGCAGCCATGACACCAAGCAGATCAGGTTTTGTGTGTATTAATAGCAGTGTATTAATAATGTAAATGCCGGCTCATGAACACTGTGGTCCGGTGTGTGCAGCTTCAGCTGTGCAGGGTTGGGTCAGTGACACTGAATTATGATGTCTGTGTGTAGGACACTGCAGGCCAGGAGCGCTACAGGACCATCACTACAGCTTACTACCGTGGTGCCATGGGCTTCATCCTCATGTATGACATCACCAACGAAGAGTCCTTTGGCGCTGTGCAGGACTGGTGAGTTTGTCTTGTTTTATTAATTTATATTCACTCTCTAAACACAGTACACTGGATATTGACATTTTGTACATTTTTTAAGTTATCTAATGTGGATCATGTTATGGTCATCAGTACAGTGATGTTTGAAAAGCGCTCTCCCATTTTATCTGCTTCTGAATACTTTGTGTGGAATCTGACAGGCTTCCTCTGCAGCTTGCGTGTTCACCTTTCATGGAAACCTTTGAAGTTCAAATCTCGGCTCCATTCATGAGTCACATTTGCAGGCTGTAACTCTGAGCCAAACTTCTGTTCTGTTGACACATTCATGTCTAGAACTGGGATAGTAACATTCAACTAGTCACAGAAATTAGGTTTCTGGGTTAGTGTTCTTACTTTGAAAAACAACATGAAGCCAGGATGCCAGAGACAGAATGTATTTTGATTTCTACTAAACAGATGTCAAATTGTGAGGTGTTTCTGACAAGCCAAAGGCTTTGCCAGCTCAGAATTGGCATTTTGTTAGAGGAAATTATGTAATTCTGTGCATTCTGCATTAAGTAAGATTACATCATTTGATATGACCTTCATAATGTGCCATAATATCCTGAGCCACCCCTCATTTGTATATTTAGCTTTTAAGGACTCAAAAGTCATCCTAACCTACAAGAGATGTTTGGACTACTATACAAAACAGTTTCAAAGTTTTAACTTGTCCTGGAGTTTTCTATGAAACATATCCCTTCAAAATGTAGAACTTTAAACTCTTTATTATTACTCTCTTCCCAACACAAAATCTGTTATTTTTATAGACAAAGCTGTGAAAAATACAAGTTTGTCAAACACAAAATGGTTTTCTGATATAAATGTGATCTCCAATGACAGGCTAGAAAATTAATACAGAGTCAAAGACAAACTCAACATTTATTAATCTCAAATGTCCTCAGATACATTGCCTTTCACAACTATTAATGAATTACAAATGATTTACTTTCAGATATCATGTGACTGACCAACAGAAGGTAGTTAAATTGTTCAGTGGAGGATGAAAGATCATATGGTTTTCACATGATAATCTGCAAATTACTGCCATGAGATCGACATTTTTGCCCATACTGCATTAAAACATACCTTATGAGTGCATGGGAAGTGTCTCTAAACATTCATTTTCATGTCTTATACCAGGCTGTCTATTGGTTTATGTATGCAGTCTGATTGAGACAACACTTTGAACTAAACCTTTTCATTGTTGCTCCAGTTGCTTGTTTATGGTTTATGGCTGTTATCCTGCTGGAAGGTGAACTTCTGCCCCAGTCTCATATCTTTTTCAGTTTTTTACCCCAGTATTTTCCTGAAATATTTCTGATTGAAATATGTTAGAGCTGATATCTCAATCAGCTATAACCTCTCCTACTGAAGAAAAGTATCACCATAGCATGATGCTGCCCACACTATGTGTCTGTCACAACATGGTTGGTGTATTCTGGTCCTCAGTGTTAGTTTTCCTTTTGGTCTCATCTGATTTATAAGGACCAGACAGAGAATTAGAGAGAACACTATAGGTAAATGGCTGATTTTTACCCTAATATAAGCAGACAGATTTTAATTAAATCCCCGTGAATCAGACAGGTTTTTCTGTTGGTCCACTTGTGATTGTTTCAGGACACTGTGACTCTCTGAAGGTTTTGCTGGGAGTCGTGTTTACAACAGGCCTGGGTTACCTGAGAGCTTACTTAGCAGAAAGAGGACAGTGAAGTAAAATACATAAATGGAGCGCTTCTCTTCTGTCTTTGCCGCCAGCTTTAATTCTACTTTCTCTTGTTCTTTGTGACAAGGTTGAAGGGAAAAAAAGAGGTTACCATGGTGATGGCTCCATCCTAAACTGTCTCTCAGTTAGTCTTTTGACAAGCTCATTTCATGCCTGAGTCAGAGACAACCCAGAGAAATATTGTACCGCTGAAACTAAATGTTGAATTGAAAAGAAATTAATAAACAGTCATTTCAGATTTTGTTTTCTACTTGTGAACCAGCAGTGAGAAGACAAGCTTTAACGTCTTGTTGCCATCTTTCTTTGTTACTCAGTCTTTCTTTTGGTCTCCTCTTTCTCTCACTCCTGTTTTCTGCTCATGGTGTATTTGCTGCCCTACTTTCAGTAAGAATGCAAACCCTGCAGCAGCATGTTCCTTAAATTCCTGCTTATTTTCCAGAGTTTAGAGAGGTTAGAATAGGGCAGACCTTAATAATTTTATGCTGGGGAATTTTTTATATACACTGCTCAAAAAAATAAAGGGAACACTCAAATAACACATCCTAGATCTGAATCAATGAAACATTCTCATTGAATACTTTGTTCTGTACAAAGTTGAATGTGCTGACACCAAAATCACACAAAAATCAATCAGTGTTGCTTCCTAAGTGGACAGTTTGATTTAACAGAAGTTTGATGTACTTGGAGTTATATTGTGTTGTTTAAGTGTTCCCTTTATTTTTTTGAGCAGTGTATATATATAAAAACAACTAATATAACAATAATAATTATCATTTCATTCTACACAGAAAAATCATTTTAAAATGAATGGTGTTAACACTTCAGCATGAGCAAGTTTTGAGTGTTAATGTAAAAATCTTCACATTCGCTGTAAAGTGCTCCTTTTAACAATAATTTGAGTCAAAAATATATTTTTGACAAACAAATTTTGTTTTTTGTTCATACTAGTGTCATTTTACACATTTATACTTATTCCAGTACACATAAGGGAGTATTTTAAACATAAATTCTGGACATAAATGAGGATGGTTACAATTATTATCAGAGTGAGTATGATGAAGATGATGATGATGATGACTGGCACCAGGATGGTAAGCAGAATAAATAATATGATGATGCAGAGGAGCATAATGTATAAGATAATGATGCGAATTATGTCATTTGATAAAAATGAGGATGTTAATTATAGGAATGATGATTAGGGTTGGTGATTATTGTGAATTTCAGTTGCACAGTGTTTGCTGATACCTTATCCTAAAAAGTGTGTAATGTGCAAGGAGTAAATAATGACCTATATTTGAACAAAAAGTGGCAGCATATTTTTGCTTCATACTGTATATTTGAAATTGACCCACTTTTCTGATAATGCCATCAGTGACTCACAAAATGAGATGAGCCAAAGAACATGAAAGTAATCACTGTTCATGACCGCTCCAAATGGCGGACAAACATTACATCATATGCCTTCTTCTTCTTCCATCTTTCCATTTTTGAAGGGTCCTGTCAAACAAACAGAGGCACAACAACACAGATCTGTCTGTTTCTCTTGCAGCAGACCCTATGAAGATGATTGGTCTCTCTGTGTGTTTGCTTCTGATTCTGTGCAGGTCGACCCAGATAAAAACCTACTCTTGGGATAATGCTCAGGTAGTCCTGGCTGGAAATAAGTGTGATATGGAGGAAGAGAGAGTGGTCTCGGTGGATAGTGGCCGCCTGCTGGCTGAACAATTGGGTAGGTTGTACAACAACATCCCCAGCTACAGGTATTTGAAATTATTATGCAATACAATGAAAGAGTTGCATACAAACTGTATGCACCACCATGCAGAAGTTTATATCCGCCTTGAACTTTCTCACATTCTGCCTTGTTACAATAACAAACCCTAGTGTACATTATTAGAAACCTACATAAATATACAATTTATCATTTAAGGTACCGAGAGAAAGATGATCAATGGTTTTCAACTTCCAATAAAGTCTGTAAAGTGCGGATAACTCTTTGTTTTCTTTTCTGTAGGTTTTGAGTTCTTTGAGACGAGTGCAAAAGACAACATCAACGTCAAGCAGACCTTCGAACGTCTGGTCGACCTAATTTGTGACAAGATGTCTGAGAGCTTGGACACTGATCCGGCTGTCACCACGGGAGCCCCCACCGCCAAACTGACAGACAGCGCTCCACCCCTCCAGCAGCCTGGATGCAACTGTTAGTGGCCGGTAGTAGAAAGCTGTCAGGGCAGGACAGTGCAGGAGGTCCGCGCTCTGCCAGAACCGCCCTCACCGGACTGCAGTTCAAAGCCTGTTTAGTAGTAAAAATTGCAAAGGCTGCTGCTTCATCTCCCAAACGTTATCACCTTATATAATAAGCAAGTACAGTCATTACTAACGTAAAACATATAACATCACAGGTTATCTAGGCTATAGGGAATCAGCATCCTTCAGCTAGTTAGTTAGATAATAAACCAATCCTGTCTGGCAGGACTTGAAATAGTTCAACACTTAAACTTACACAGGTTGTCCTTCAGACCTTTAATATCTTTATGAATACCTATACAAGAAATAGAATCAGTGAGTGCTTTAATATGTCTATGAAGTTTTCTGTATGATGTAAATCGTCCTTTTTTTCTGGGTAATTTTGACTCCTAGAGCGGCCAAATCTAGGATTTAGCGCACTAGGCGATGTAGCGGCTTTCCTTTGTGTAACGACTGTCATAATAAGCCTCTGGCTGTGACTGTGCAGTAAGTGAGCGTGGATTTGCATGAGTGTGTCATGTCATGTTGCCATCGATTAATCAACTACCTTTTGGGGAAAAAAGTGGCCTTTCAGCATCTCCAACTCGGCCTCTGTAAGTCCCTCTGTAAGTCCTGCTTCCCGTTGGAATGAACTGAGTCTGTGTAACTGATGGGAGTACAGTTTCACCCTTTGCTGTATGTAGATGTGTGAATTCTTTAATAAGTATCTGAAAAGCAACTCAATCATTATCCTCTGCCTTTGATGCAAAGAGCATGCTGCCAAAAGGTCAAACATGTGTGCTGTTTTATCTGAAGATAGGCCTTAGCCAAAGCTCCTCATCCTCAACTCCATTTCATCGAAGCACAGTAAAGCATTCTGACAAAAGTAGATAATGTGTCCTGGCATGGAATAAACAGCCATAATTTCTTATTCAGCATGACTTGTGCTGTAAAATTGAACCCCTTCTTTAAAAAGAGGAAAACAAGATGTATGTTGCTTAAAAAAAAAAAAAAAAAAAATCATAATTATACACCACCTTGGTCTTTAATAAATCTGTGCCGTGTAAAAGTCGTAAGTAGTTCAAAAATTCAAAGTTTCGAGTTCATCTCATAAATTCATAAAAAAGTGCCAAAAACATTACGGTTCAACTAACCTCTTAACTGTCAAGCTCAAAATACTTACATATTAGTTAGTGAGTCCTTGAGGAGACTGGGGTCCTTATGACAGTTAAGGGGTTTTAACATCGTTGGATGCTTGTTGCATAGGGAAACAAAACTACAAAAATGTAAAAAAAAAAAAAAAAAAAAAAAAATGCATGAAGTCAGTCCTGACGTATCGGTGTAGAATTATACTCTGAGACACTGTAAATATCACTCTGTCTTACAGACTTAGGAGCATTGTCATGGCACTCGCTGTGAAATGCAATGGGCCAACAAGTGCAATATTTTATGGATGAAACCCTGTAAATAGTTTCCTTCTGTCATCTTGTCCAACAGCTCCATCTGCAGTTTGCGAGAGAAAATAGGATGGCGTAGTTTTGAACATGCTGTGTGCTCTCTGAAAGGAGTGGGGGCTTCACTGACAACCTGCAGTCACTGAACGTTTGGTGTAATGTGTGTAGTGGACATAAAAGACTGCAGACCCTGTTTAAAATGTCTGATTTTTGATCTGAGAAGATAAGATAAAGATAAATCCTTTCAGAACGTTCCACTAGAACCCAGTTTCAGCTGAAAACAAACACCCCAAAGCATTGTGCTGCCACCACCATGCCCTACTGTGGGTATCTTATTTTGGTGATGTGCATTGATATTTTGTACCAAACAGAAAGTTCAACCAAAAGATCATAACACATTTTCCAACATATTTTTGGGGACATTTAAATGTTCCTTTTTTGTTAAATTTATATTGACTGGGATGATTTAAAAAAAAAAAAGCTTTATGTCCTGCCATCCTATCTCACGTCTCTGTGTTGCTACACGCATAGAAGACAGTTCTTTAGCATATTCTTTACACTTTATATAGTTCTCTTAATAGCCTGCCTAACAACTTTTCTGATCGTTTTATTATTTTGGTGGTACATCCAGTTTTTGATCATATTTAATGTTTTGCAAATTCTTTGTACCCTTCTTGTAACTGATGCTGTTTGACAATGAGATGCATCTGATGCTTTGGAAGCTGTTTGCAATGCGTGTGGTTTTCTGTGGAGAAGTCTAAAATGGCTGAACTTTATTTGATGTGGATCAGAGGGACTTTAAATGATGGCAGGTGTGTAATGACTTCAATTTAACGTGGACTGGAATGTGGCCACTAATTCCGAGCACAGCCGCATCCAGTGTTTTACGAAAGTGAGCAGACTGGTGCAGCCATATTATGGGAGTCAGATTGTTTTTAATATGGTTTTAAAGGTTAGAGGTCACATTAAAGGGGCAAACATTCTGAAATTATCTATCTTGACTTCTTTGTTTTACATCGCAAAAACCTCCCACCTTAACAGGGGTGTAGACCTTTTATATTTACTTTTAGCGTGTGGATGCGTGTGCGTGTGTGTGTATATATGTCTGTCTGCCATATTGAAGAGAATTAGAGTTCTGTAGTGTATTGTTTGTGTATACCTTTTTGTACAATTGTATTTGCGTACTGTATGCTGTTCCTGCTAACTGTTGGGTGTTGACTGAACTTCTGTTATGTCAAAATGCAGTGTTGTTGTGCAAATAGTCAGGGAGATAACCTAGTCCATGCCATATGCTGTACTGTTAACACAAGAAAAGGGATACACTTAAACTTGCACACAAAGTGTGTTTGTTAACATATGTGTACGTCTTATAATATAACATGTTGGAATAAATTATAGTAGATCCCAAGAAAAGATTCATTTCATAGAGAAAAAACAGTCAATCGGATAAATAAAATCTCATTTTAGAAAACTTTACATATAACTGAATATATTTCTTGGAGTGCAAGCAAAAATGAAATTGTATGTTTTTGAGATTATAGGAAATAAATTCAGATTCTATGACGGGGTCTCCGTTTTATCTGTCTTCACTGATTGTGATAAAGCACGATAGGGGGCGCTGGAGGCTAGTGAACAGTGTGCAGGCCTCTGTCTCAGCAGCTTTATTCAGTTGATCCAGTGGAAATGGCCTTTTTGCAAGACAAAGTGCGCCACCTAGTGTTAAAATGAGATCTCTACAATCTCTTATATTTGCTCTTCCTGCCAGACATTTTCATCAGTCAAAATTAGAACACATGCTCAAATACACGCATACACATACATTGATATATGAAGAAATTCCCTTTTGTAACCTTCAGCTAGCTTCTGG
Source organism: Brachyrhaphis roseni (assembly GCA_903066815.1). Classification (NCBI taxonomy): domain Eukaryota; kingdom Metazoa; phylum Chordata; class Actinopteri; order Cyprinodontiformes; family Poeciliidae; genus Brachyrhaphis; species Brachyrhaphis roseni. The sequence goes on along the minus strand of CAEFZY010073282.1, from coordinate 34,979 downwards.
CATCTTCTACTTATAATTGGCTATTCTTTAATTGGAAGAGCTCAATAAAATTGGTTGATTTCTTGGTAACCTAATCCCCCTGATCTTTAAGGAAAGGGCTATGAGGAGGTAATTTAGGAAGCTTAAGACAGTATTATTCATTCTAAAACACTTTCATGTCTTTATGACAAAACTATTGGAACAGCCTATCTAAAGATTTTCCCACCAGACTCAAAGTGTTTCTCCTCAGGTGACACCAAAATGGTTAGGGTGCTCAGAAACAACCAGGTTCAATCCAATCAAAAGCAACAAAATACTGATACACTGCTGTCACAGTTCACATATTTTCTATGCTTTACAACAAAGAAATAGGCCCCTGCTCCAGATACCTACTCTTTCAAGTTGGACTAAAGTATGCAGCTGTCAACATGAAAAATCCTAATGACCTACTTGAAAAGATGTTTTATTGTCACTAGGACCTTTATTTGACAGAGGTCAAACAGCAAGGTGGATAATGAGAGAGGGAGAAGACGTGCAGCAAAAGTCATCAGGCTGGGACTCAAACCTGTGACAGCCATGTAGAGGACTATGGCCTCCATACATGGATGATGCTTTGCCGCCACACCGTGGCAGCACCGTCCTTCAAAAGATTTTTCATCTTCACCAGCAACAAAGATGAAGAGTTTTGGTCAAAATAACAATAATAAAGTTTGGGAAAATTAAGCTTCCAAACCAAAAATAAAAGGTATACGAGACCAATTTTTTTAAATTAATGCCAATGTTTGCTATGGTCAACAGAAAATGAGTCTGTCAAAATGGACAGTCAGAGAACAGCAGAACTCAGTATAGGACAATAAAAACCCATCTGCTGTATCTAGTTCTTACTTTATCAAATGTAATCATAACCTGCATAGCAAACCTTTAGGATTAAAGGTTTGCTATGTATCTCTTTAACCCTAACCCTAGGGTTAAACCTTAAAGGTTTGCTATGCATCTCTTGTATCCATAAAATAAATAAAATTCTTATAACGTGTAAACTAGAAGAAAACATGTTTAAAGTTATACAAAAAACATCTAACTAAACTTATTTATACATAAGACATCTCTTGAACTGATACAGAAATTTGCTCGCGTCTCAGATGGCCTCAAATAAAACAAAATCATTTGAAACAGTAACAAGCAACCAGTGAGTAGGCAGAATCAACCCATGCTTTTATTTATTCCATTGCATATAAAAACTTTTTTCATTCTTTTTTTGTTTGTTTTGTAGATAAAGTCGTATGATCTACAGTGCTATCCAATAGACTGCGATTAACAAGGAATCCATTAAAATAACATTTTAATTGTCCTGTGAAACGTCCAGACAAGTTGGCATTCTAAAGACATAACCCAAAAAAATAATTGTCCTGAAGACTATTTCTTGTTTTCTGAAGTTACAGTTTGTGTTTTCCTTGCACACCTTAAAAAAATAGAACACATAATGAGAAAAGAACCCACAATTTCCGTTGGTCCAGGGCTGTTTAAAATCTACAGTATGTGTGTCAAAATAAGAGTCCTGCTTTCAGGACAATGATGCAGTCCTCCCTACCCCCCCACCCATTTTCTCCAGTACAGAAATATAACAGACCCTTCTTCTGTCCAGGCAGAAACATGTCAGTGGTTCTGGATATTGCAGATCACGTGAGTGGAAGTGTGAGCCGAGCATGGATGAGCAACACATCGTCAAGTGTTTCAGCCAGAATTAATGCAGCAGTGGCTGAACGTGCAGATGTGTCCCAAAGCCTCTGTGCTTCAGATGGCCGTAGTCGAGCACCAACTACACACTGCTGTAACGCCCCACTCAGTGTTTGGTAAAAATTTAAGCTGTGATTCAATCAGAAATCGGACAGTATATAGAGTCATTCGACAGCTTGAGTCTCGTCTTTTGAGAGTAGAGGCAGAGCGTAAGTACAGTGTGAGCCGTTCAGACCAGGTCTACAGCAAAATACGAGTCTTTGACATCCAGCTACAGGCCACAATCACTCATGCAGTGAATGTATGGCTTGTGGTTAACCTGAACGCCTCAACAAACCTCTCCCCCTAATTGTGACTAATGAAAAAAAGGCATCTTTTCTCCACAAGTCGTCAGGCCAACCAAAGCCAAGCAATTCACCAAATGCAGCAAAGGAGAACTAGAGAATAAAAAAATTAAAAAGGCTAAAAAGTGTATGATGTGTTAAATTTTAAGGCACAGCCCATGGGCCAAGGAACAGCTTCTTTTTAAAAAAACAATTTGGCTTTCCCCTCTCACTCTTTTCTCTCTCTCTCCTTTCTGAGCTAGTTCTCAGGAGAGCAACAAGTTTATGGAGCTTTTCCTATTCTTTTCTTCTTTTTTTTTAACACCGAAGCTCATGTTAATAAACATTCTCTCAACAAGAGGTACATAATACAGCCACGCCATCACCAAAAGGGATGATAAGAATCAACCATTTACAGCAAACTGCATTATGATAGTAATAACATTAATAATTATATATTATATACAGCACAATAAATATATGTTTGTAAACAGCAATAAACCAGAAATTCTTATTACAGGTAAGGGCATTGGGTGAGGATGAAAAGAATTAAATAAAATAAAATATTGGCACAAAATAAAAGTTAAATAATTTTTTTCTTAAATGGCATATCAGTAAAACAAGACCCTCTTTGAAAAAGCAGTGTGCAGTATTTCAAGTTCTTTTTTTAACCTTTTGTTTTTTCTTATATTAGCTAATATTTTCCAAAATATTTTTTTGTACACGGGGAAACAAAATAAGTGAATTTTGGTGTAATAACTGGCAAGCTTGTGTTATCTATGCTACAGTGAAATATCGACTGTACCACCTTTATATTTCAAAAACAACTGCAACAAATAGAAAAATATATAGCAATAAATAACAGCTTGGGGTTAGAATGACAAAAAAACGTAGTTTGAAACGTAAAAGAGGAGACAGTGATGTTAAGCCTGCATTCAACAAGGAGTCAGTGTTTGAATGGGTTAAAAATATTTAAATAGATGGTATGCAAATGTATTAGTGCATTTGAATACAAGGGAATCTCAATAAATTAGAATATCATTAAGAAAATGATTTAAAAATAATTTTTAAAAAATCGTTTTGATTTATTAAACAATAAAATAAAATTTTCAGTTAATTTAGCTGGATATGCTTTACAGTTAATTCAAATCCAAGCTTCTCAAAGATGTGTCCCTATGACTTGTGCAGTTTTTCCTTCCACTTGAATTTTCTATCAATATTCTCTCTGGCTCTCTGTAGTGAGCCAGTTTATTTAAAACCGACCATTTGTGGCATAGAGTCCTAGTGGATATCAGCAGATGTCTGCTTCCTCACAATAGTGTAACAAAATAATATAACATTTCTCTATTTATTACTCCTATTTTTATTTATCTAATTAAATATACTGATTTTTCAACAAACTAAGTTAGGATTTTCCTAATATAATCAAAAATAGTAACTGAAATAAATACATTAAGCTTATTACTGTTTCACATTTCGAAGTGAATTGCAGAAATAAATGAACTTTTCAGTGATACACTAATTTACTGAGATGCACCTGTATCAATATAGAGAATGGTCTTATCTGATAATTATGCTGTGCAGCTGATTGTCTTGTTGAAAGCAAAGACAGTAAACTGGAGTTAATGGCAGGAATCTGATGAAAAATGAATCGTTGAAGGCTAAAGATAAGCAGCAGGTGCCGATGTATAAACCAAGCCAAACAGCTAAGAAAATAAAACTAATTTCTCTTTACTTTGTTATAAAATCACCCCAGTCATTTTCAACATCATTACTATTTCTAAACATTTGGAGCACTAGTCAAACCTCTAAAAAAGGTGCTTTTTGTAATAACTACAAAGCATTGCATTGTTCTCAGGATGTGTTCAAAAGAACTATAGGCAACAATAAAAACATTTAAGGGCTTACTCCAGGTTATAAATGACTCCCATGAGAAGCAAAGTACAAGACCTCAGGTTTCTGCTTCCTTCTCAGAGGAGATTTTCTCTAAAAATAAGAGTTACCAAAAAGAAAAGACAGATTTTAAGACACAGAACTAATTGAATACAAGTATAGTGGTATAGGAGTATAAATGCTGTTGGAGCTCTTTTGAACAGCTTCCAAAAGCTTTACATCTGACACATGTCTCCCTCTACGTTTCTACAAGGTTCCTCAACCTCTCTGACAGCAAAATTAAACTCTAGAAATGGAAAATATCTGAATCTTACATACAATACCAAAAAAACAAAAAAACAACAACAACAAAAAAAAAACAAAAACAAAGAGATTTAGGACAGCATCATGGTGGTTCAGATTTTAGCTTTTGTCAGTCGGGTTATGGAGGAAGACTTCCACATCGCAAATGTAGTTTAAAAAGCTCCCAAATGTGCTGCAGCAACCTGTCGGGTTTTGAGCGAAAACATTCTAATTTATTGTGGAAGTGGGAAAACATGATCAAGGAGATATATAAAAATAAAAGGGAGACTCTCACCAATAACTGACCTTTTGGAGTTATTGGCACTTCATAAAACATAAAGACACAGGTGAACTTTCTGGTGAGGTTGAGACAGAAGCAAAAAACAAAAAAATAAACCAAACAAAAAAATAAACAGATGTGATGTATGAGCAGCACTGAGGAGACCGTCCGCATCTACAACTAAAGACTGTAAGGAGGAGGTGGAAGTAAAGACACACCATTTCAGTACGAATGGGAATGAAAGGGAATTCTTCCTGAGTGCAAAAAAACTTGAAGTAGTACCAATGGGCGCGTCTAAATAAAGGAGACGAGAGGAGTAACCCAGGGTGAGGAGCAGCGCACGCTTTGGAAACACAGACGTATAAAAAACGGATTTCACAAAACTCAAAAAATATTCTATAAATAATAATCTGTCATTACTAAGAGGAGCAGTTAATCAAAGGCTGTCCATAACCGCTATGTGTCGGGGGATTTCTTCTCCTCTTCGTCCTCTGCCACCTCTTCATCTGCAGCACACGGCTCTGAGCAGGGGGTCTCCCCCTCCTCTTCTGCATCCCCCTCCTCATCGTCATCATCATCGTCCTCCCCCACCTGTTCGTCCAAAGGTATCTCTGTTGATTCGGAGTCCTGTGTACAGAGTGTTTTAGAGTCAGTACAGCTGTTTTCCTCTTCTTCCTCCTCCTCCTCCTCCTCCTCCTCCGGCTGGCTGCCACTGTCCTTTTCAGTGTCGGACTCCCCGTCCTCCTCCAAGGTCAGCTCAAACTGGAACTTGTCTGCTCCTGGGGGTCGAGTGCCGTCCTCTGGCTCGTCTAAAGCTGGAGATGGACTTTGGGGGATAGTGCTTTGGTACCACTCTCTATTGTCCTCCAATGTGTCCAAGATGTCTTGTGCGTCCGGATGGACAAGGTCAGCCCACGTCTCCCACAGGGGGTGGACGATATAGTCTATGAACCCAACCTGCAATAGAAATGAGGCTCAGTCAGAGTTGAATTGCTATGCATGTAGGGCACATCTTTTTTTTTTTGCCATCCTGGAATCCTGACCTGGCTCTTTTCTACAGAGGCGTTGTGTTTGTCACACATGGGGCTGATCTCCATCCCCCTCTCCCTTTCTCTGTCCCCTTGGCTGAAGAACTCCTCCATGATGCGGTCCGTCCACTGTCGGTACAGCTGAAGAGGCTTGGTGGGATTGCTTAGGTCAGCGCAGTGGACCATATTCTGGAGAACCTGAACCCAGACAAGGTCTGTCAGTTTTCCCCTGATAGGCTCTGACTGATGATCACCAGGTCAAACACATTCATTAAATAGATTAAAACCAGAGTGGACTATTTTTCAGAATGCATTGCTAGAATTAAGGCTTAATTACAGCCATGATCCTACATGTTTACAGGGGAAGTATGAAGTGATTCACAAAGAAAGACTGGGGTCCTGATTGAGGCATTTTGCTAATTGAATAAAGTGGAGATTTTCCCCAAACAATTTAGATGTTTTGCAGCCTTCAGAGTGACATTTATAAAGAGGTAGAGGATGTATTGGGTGTTGCAGCCTGTTTGGTTTGTCCTGTGAGCTGCTCTGCATCTAAAACTCAAAAATGCCCACATTTACAATGCAGGAGAGCTTTTTCTCTAAGTTTCACATGCAGGCAATTAGCAGAGCTGAAATAAAACAGGAGCAGAACTATCAACGAGTCATACCACTACAAAACAATGAGTGGATATGCAAGCTTTAGCTTAAATCACAGCATAAGCAAGACAGAAGTTACTTGATGGCTGTAGCTGTTTGGTTGAGTTAGATATTGGTTTAGAAGCAAGGGATGAAGTTGTCAGAACATCATTTTAGCTTTCTTAACCCCAATAACCCATGATGGGTATTGACATTTCAGGGCTGTCGTGAAGAAGACCTGGTTTTGGATAGAAAATAGATATTTGAATATGACTAGTGAGTGAATAACACAAGACAAAATCACAATACTATTATTATACTTATTGTTTTTTAAAGGTATCAAGATTTCAAGCATTTATATTGCTTGAGTTAATAGACTTGAACATACTATTAGACCAATCCTGTCAGAAATAATAATAATAATAATAATAATAATAATAATAATAATGGAAACTTGATTATTATTGTTTTATTTTACTTTTTTTTCCTAGACCTTGAAGCTCACCTGTATCCTGTCGGAGTAGTTGTCCAGCAGCAACACACCGGAGCTGGTCACTTTCTTTGTTTCCACCATCGTCTTCAGGTCAGCCAGCAGATTCATGTGTTTGGACATGTCTGTTGCTAGCACCTAGGAGCCCCCAGAAGAAAAAAAAAAAAGAAAACAGAGCACACTCAGCTCAGTGTTCTTTTTTTAATGGCAACAAAACAACAACTTCTTTTGTGATCATTGAACTTACGATGTCAATGACCATCTTTCGCAGTGATTGTCGCTGTTTTTTGGTCAAGTTTTGGAAGATGTCACAGTTCTCCTCTTGCAGTAGCTTGAAACCGACTGCTAAGTGGTGGTTCTCCAACACTGATGAGTCATTGTACATCAAGGCTAGCTCTGAATCTGCAAGGAGGACAGAATCAATTATTTTAGGTGTTACGTTTAAGTAGCAAACTATGTCTGATGCTCTGTGAAACGAGCACCATCATGTTTCATGCATAGCTTTCCTTTACCAGCTTTATTTGCTCTGACTGTGGGAACGCAACAATGTGAAAGAGGATCAGAGAGAAGAAAGGGGATCCTTATCTGTTGCTTTCGGTTGACAGAAGATCGGTCGGGTGACTCCTAACTAGGATGACTCATACCGTCTTTACTGCAGGGATTCCCTATTTGGGCTTTCAGGGAAACACTGCACAGTTTGTGTATGTTTGTGTGAGGCGTATGAGAGTGGACTGTGTCTATTCTGCACTGATTAGTAACAGTCTTTTGCAACATTTGCCTGGAGGATGGTCGTTTAAAGCGATGCCGCCCAGTGGATATAAACTCTGTGTTTTTGGTATAAATTGCCAAATTAAAGAGGAATCCCCTGGAGCCATGATGAGGGTGAGTCAGTTAAAGAGGCATAGCCAGGATTGAGATTGTTGCTCAAGGACACATTTAGTAACACAACACCATTAGCCCTCTATGTTAGGTTTGAAGCTCAGCTTACCCTTTCTCAACATTTTGTTGCACTGAGTCAAGCTTTTACCTTTCTGGGTTTAGAGACATTTTTGTGATTAAGCCAGTTTCTACTGGAAGACACCAGAAATATTGAAGTTATGCTTCTGATTTTTATTTCTAAAAAGAAAATTAAAGGTGAAGTATCATTTTCTTTCCACTTCAGTCAGAATTATACCCAATTTTGGGTTGATCTATCATATAAAATTATAATATAACACGTTAAGGTTTCTATTCTTTGCTTCACAAAATCTAAAAAAAAAGAAAAAAAAAAAGTTCAGGCAGCATGAATACCTTCACCAGAAACTGTATGGATTATTTTAAATTGTAGAAAATCCTGTCTGAATTTCTATATTTGTTAACCTGATGTTTTTGCTGGCAGAAGCTCATATTTACACTTACTGGTGTTGATGAGGAACTGGTTTGAGACTCCGGGATGGTCCACATCATGAATTGCACTGGCAAAGATGGCAGCGAGGATCTCAAGGTCTGTGAACACAGCCTGAGAGGAGAAAAAGCGGAGCACAGTCAGGGGGAAGGAGAGAACATTGATTAGACTTTGAGCAGAAGGGGTTTGATTGAAGCCGACTGTAAAAAGCATGCGATGCGTGTTTATGAGCAGACATCTGAAAACGTCTGTGCACACGAGTTTTACCTCAAGGGCAGGGGTGGATAGCAGCACGTGAGTTGACTGGGTGACGTCAGCAGCATGGATGTTGTTATGGTAGGCCACATCGGCATGATAATGGTCTTCTAAGGTCATCAGGTATGTTATAAAGGTGTCGAGTGGAATTTTGAACGTTTTTAGCAAGTCTCTCTCCTGAAAGTAAAAAAAAAAGATTAAGAAACAAAGTATTTTATTAAAGGGAATAATTTTTTTAAGGGAATATGAGAATTCTCATATTCTGAGAATATTCTGATATTCATATGAGAATATTTACCTGAAATATTGTGTACATCATGACTGTCAGTGGCCGATTCCCAGAGAATTCTGAGATTTTAAAAACATTAAGGCCCCATTTGTTCACATGTTCCAACTCCTACAGAAAGATTTAGAGACACAATCAGAACATGTTTAAGTGTGTGCCATGCCGGGGCTGTTTCCACCGGTTTCTGTGAGCTTGCAAACACACCTTCGCCAGTTCATCCTCAGTCTCCGTCTTGACGCCGAAGCGAGGGATGTTTGAGTTTGTGAGGCTGGAAGAGTGTTGCAGTTTTTTCACTCCGCTGATCTGAGACATGGGCTTGTTCTTCTTCTCCTTCTCTTTCTGTGTCTGCGGGGACGGCATCTCCACCTCATGTTGTTTGTCTGCGCCGTAACAGGTGAGTTGATTGTGAGAACAACTACTAAGGTCTTTTTTTAAAAAATCTAAGTAATTCCTGAGTCATCACTCACCGAGAAACGTGCTGGAGATGAATTCAGACACTTGGTTCCCAGATCGGCTCATCTCTGATAGGTGAGTCAGCTCCCGATTCAACATCCTCTTAAACTGAAACGAGGACACACACGCAAACATCATGGCTTTGACACCTCATAATACAGAAAAAAAAGCATCAAAAGTAATTGCTTTTCCAGCTGCTCTCAAAATCTGAGTTTAGGTGCATCTCGATAAACAAGACCAAAAGAAGTTTCCCATTTCACCGATTTAATTTGAAATATTGAAATGGTATAATATAGACATAAGTTCATTTTAGAGATTGTGGCTTACACCTCATTTTCTTAGAAAGGCAGAATTTTACATAAATCCAATAAAAATGATTTTGACTGATTTTCATTGCTGCTTTGGTGTCTTTTTCCACTGTTATTGTTTTTCTTCCACTACATTTTTCATTAAATTAGATTGATACAGAGCTGCCTGAACTGACTGCTTCTTTAGCAATGAATTTTTGTGTTTTAACCTCCCTGGGCAGAGTGTCATTGACTGCCTGCTGAACCTCCGTAAAGTGTAGCATAACATTAACATGGGTGGTAAAGTCATTTTCCAATTTTCCAAGAAAATGAATACGCAAAACGAAAGAAAAATGGGAGAAATTAAATCCCCCAACATGCTCACCTATATTGAAATACAGATCTCATTAATAAGAACTAAGGGACTGAAAATGGAGTTGAATAGTCGAGTAGAGTTTATGTATTTAACTTCACAGATGTTTGAGTCACAGAAACCGTGGAGTGCTAGTTAGATAAATCAGTTTCATTTGGAGATGTTTAAATTTTAGAAATGTCTAGTCTCATCAGAGCAGCAGCTCCCAGGAGTCATCTTTTTTTGGTTTAACACACACACAACCCCCGCCCCCACACACACACACACAAAGGAGGATCATGAGAACTACTGCAACAAACACAAACAGTAACCCAGATTCCCATTTTCTTTTAATTTTTCCACTGCCACGCTGCCAAGCTCTTCATCTTGCTCCTCTGCATCCTCATTCCCTCTTCTCTCCCCAGAGCTATGCCTATCTATAAACACAAACCCAAATTTAGCCCTGGCTTTTGATCTGGGGACCCAAAAGACATTTAGATCTAGATGAGAATGTTTTAATCTATGGATTTTCTAACGTAGCTGCAAAATTGAGAAGCAAATAATAAAAGGATGAGCATGCAGAGCTCTGCAGATCACAAAAATCTATCGCAGAACTGAGATGTTATATTAAACAACGGTCTCTTTAACCAGGCACAGAAATATTCATATAATTTATTGGTTTTTATAAAAGAATGTCATAACTATGCAAATCAACAAAATCAAAACAGAAAAAAGCGTTTGAGTTTTGAGATTCTACTATGTAAAAACGGAAAATTATTACTTAAAAAATATAGACGAATCTAATCATCCTGAGTACTGCTGACCTGTCATTCATTAAAGGAAGAAGAAATAAACAAACACTTATAAATGAACAAAGAGAGATAGATTCTCTGTGGCCTAGAATCTAAATCTTGTGTTTTTTCTGAGCTTTATATGTAAACCTTTCATCCATCGTCATTTATTCTGTTCAAAGATGCATCCCGATTGATAAGGGATCCAGAACAGACACGCATACAAAAAATTATTCTGTGGTCGACATGTTGGTGCAGTTCTAAATATAGCAGATTGTGTGTTCATTAAAAGCATCATCCAAATCTGTCTAAAGCTTGAATAAAAAAAAAAATCAAGCTCTCTTTCACACGTATAGCGCTAATGTTGGTGTAAAAGACCAAACATTGAACCTAAAAGATCTACATCAGGGGAACAGTTCTTACCTTTATGTAGCCCCAGGAAACAGAAAGGAGATAATTTGCTTCAGGCATTTTGACAAAATAGATCCAGAAACAGAGAGGGTACGAATATATGTCCTTGTGAAGCGCTCACAGACAAAATAGAAAAACAAAAGCAGCCCAGACTTCTTTCCTCTACCAAATGTCAACCTTAGGAGCCCTCAGAGCTCAGTTCAGAGTTAAGCATTTGAACAGGGTCCACAAACGAAGCTTCACGTTCCGGTCCTGTGTACATCCATAAACATGTGCCGACGTCCCAGAAAGCAGAGAAGAAACGCAGATTCTGGATGATAAACAGCGGGGACGTGGCTCTCAGAAGGTCCAAACACAGCATATTGAGATCACACACTCATACACTCTGCTGGGGCTCTGAATAATTGATGATGGTGCGGAAACTTGGTATATGCCAAAGCAACAGGACAGTAAAAAAAAAAAGAAAAAAATCTATGAACTCCTCCCAAACAGTACGGGCTGCCTGCTTCTGTGTGTATGACACACTCTCCCATGTGAAGAGCACAGGCTGCCTCTTTCACCATGTCACACAATGGCAGCAAATCAGGGTAGAGAGTCTGAGCTCATCATCACCTCTGATTGGCTTGGATTGGAACAGACTTGAGACTACCTGCTGCTTGATTGGCCACCACTGAAGTGAGTGGAAAAATCTACGCTTTTTCTTTTTCCTCCAATTCCTACAGTGCAGCAGGATGTTGTTTCGTGCATGTAATGTGTTAAAAGTGCATATATATTGCGTTGATCCTGTTAAAACAGTATGTGTGCTTGTGATTACAAATGAATAGCCTCACCTTTTGTGCAGCATGATGTAAAAGTACGGGTTACCTCATCCAACATGTTGCAGTAATAATAAAAAAAATCTGAGGTCACCCTCCACCCGAGTGTCCATGGGCGGTGAGTCATAGTAGCATCAATGATGTGATGATGTAAATATGGGAAAAAAGACAATCTTACAAAAAGAATGAGCGTCAGTTATCTGAAGTGGGCTCAACAGTACAGAAACTGCCCGATGTGTTTTTCACTGCACTCAAAAGGCTTAATTTCAAACAGATGTAGACCTTTTAAAATATGGATGAATATTTTCCTGAGAAGTGCACAAAACCTAGTAGGTTAAATAACATATATTTGTAATATTAAAATATATGTGTTTTATTTTTCTGACCAAGTGGCTGACAGAAAATTTCAGATCAAAATTCTTGAGAAAGGGATTGTTATTTTTGTTCATTGCAAATAAATGTGGGCTGTTTAATATCAGAGAATAAGGGACATTAAATTAGTGTTGAAACCTAACTACATCATCCAAGGCAGGACTGTAGAACAAAAAGCAGAGAAGGGCTGTTCTTTGTACAGTACTGGGAAACAATTTCAGGGGAGGTTTCAAAGAAAAAGTGCTAATATGCACCAACATACTTACAACTGAAATGTATTGAGGCAGTCTTAGTAAAGACTGAGTATGCAGTTTTTCAACAAGTGCTATAAGAACAGTAATTCTTTACTCTGTTTTTTTAATATATATACACCGTACATTTCTTGATTTTTGAAATAATCAATAGAGCTAGCATGAACTGCACTGAAAACATAATATATGCCCTCTATCTTCAAGCTGTTAACATTTATTTCTCATAAACATTATATAACTGAATGGAAGGACATCGTATTTCAAGTGATCACTATAAATTGTTTGGAAAACCCAGATTAACTGTTTAATGTGATTTTTTTTTCTGGTGCTGAGCTTATCATATTTCTTCTTAACGGCTTGTTCCAGAAAAAGGCAACAGTATTTAACAATATTCTAGATTATCAATTAATTTTTAAGAATATTGATCAAAAGTTTTTTATTATTATTATTATTTTTTTATTAAGGCTGGTGCCACTAAAAAATATGCCTAATAACTGTGCGAGAATTGTATATTTATCCAAAAATATTCAGACTTAAGGTAAAATGTGATTTAATAGTACGATTTTACAAATAAATACTAAGAAAATTGGAAAAAAAACCCCCCAAAAAACCTAAAGATGTAGAAATAAACAGAATTGCTAAAATATTCCACATTATTATTTATGTCACATTACGGAGGGTTTAATTGTCTATCGCTACGACACTTGATTTAAAACCTCCTTTACATTGGAAGTGTCACTTCATGAATTTACTTGTAAACATTGATCTTGAGCGATACTCCTACGGTCACTGAACACGTATGAGAAGGAAGTCTTTGTTTTTTCTTTATATGTGTGCATACATGTATTATCTTAGTGAGGGCACAGCGGTTGCATGGATTGAAAAGAGACCGAGCATGTCTCTGCTTACTTTACACCCAGACTCAGCAGCCAGCCTGGTACTGTGAGTAATTTACAGCTATGCTGGAGCAGATGAGACCACCTGCTAACTGACATCCAGAGTCTTTGACTAACTCTAAGCCAAGCAGGCCAGCACAAGCTCTCCACACACAAACACACAGACACACACTAATACGCTTGCAATTTATCTCAGGGTGAATAATACAGAAATAGTGCTCAGAAACACCCCTCCCTGTGTAACTCACTTTTACTGTCACAAACACACACGTACAAAAGCACCAGCTTAGTCAAGAGGTGTGAACACACACTATTGGGTAAAAATTGGAAAGTGTCACACCTATCTTAGTTGTGACTTCTGTGTGTAATTTGTTCCTCAGAGGAGCAACCAAAAATACCCATTCCCTGCTGTATATAGCCCTCAACACCTCCATGTCTCTGCTGATTTTTTCTTCTCACATTCAGCATTTAATCTGGCAGCAGACACCCCCTCTATTCACAACACAGACAAACTGCAGGCCCTGTCTTCAATGAAAATACAGCAGTCAGTTCATACTCCATCCCACACAGTTGTTAAAAAGAGCAAACATCAGGACATACATTGATAAACAAACTACTTCTGACCAACCTTAAAAGAGAGAAAGTACAAGAAGTTCAGCTGCTGTACAATGAGTTTTAGATGTAAGAATAATCACTAAGGAACACAGTAAAGGCCTGTTTTAGGGCTGCTTTGTTGTTATTATGGGACTTGAGAACATTACCATACAATTACAGTAAAATTCAACTAACAAAGCTGAAAGCTGTACTTGGCATCATATACTTAAACTGAATGATACAACCTACAGCCAAAAGAATGAGTAGAACAAGTGGATTTTGGGGTACTTTCATTTGAAACATAATAAGGTTTGAGACAATCCTAAATAATTAATCAGTCCCAATTAGCAGATTTTTAAATGTTCAGTATCAGTGTCCCTGCTAAATCGTCTACAGATAGCTGTTGTTGGTCATTTTTTGTCCAAAGGATCCAAACTGTTAGAAAGAACCCATTAGAACCAGTTTTATTGATTGCAGCTTACAAAGTTGTGGTGGAAACCACAACTTGGGTCTGAAATAAGCAAATGTTTTTGAGATGTACTTCAAAAATTTCACAAAATGAAAATGAGTATGCTGAAGCATTATTCTTTAATAATTAGAAGAGCTAAAGAGACAAACACAAACAAATATAAGCTATATATTGGTTGTTAAAGCGGTGTTGTCACTGCATCTCTGTTTATTAGATTTAGTTGAAATGTTGGTATACTCAGTCTAATTTCAGTGCTTCTTGTTTTTATGGAGAAACATTATCAATAAATAAAAATCCTAACAATCAAAATGGTTTTTACCCTTAATTTTCACAAATTAACAAAATAGAAACTGTTGCTTCTTTGGCATCTAAATTCAGACAATATAAATAGAAGTAAAAATGATCTAAAAGGGTTAAAATGACCTTTTAGATCATTTAACCCTTAAGTAAAGTTGTTCATTTTTCAGTAACATAAAATCTAAAACAATCAATGAGCTGGATAAGAACTCAAGAGATGTGCAAAACAGCAGATAAAGGCCTTATTCCCTTATTTTGAATTGTCAGATGAACATTTCAACAAAAAATGGACAATAATAATAACAATAAATCCCTGTTTATTCCTTAAAATAGGTCAAAGTGACACTTTCTAAAATCTCTCCCCTTTTATCTACAGTGACCTCCAAAACTGGCGATCAGACTTAAGCAGCACACAGTGTTCTCTCAACAGAGGCGGAAAAAGATTTAGAGCCAAACACAAAGGATCACTCTAAAACAGAGCCCTCATCAATTAAAACTATTGATTGAATACTTTAAGATAAATACAGCATGAATGTAAAGCTAGAGTTTGAAATGTGAAAATCTACAGGAAGCATGCCCTTCATGAATACAGCTAACGTTAAGTAACGCAACAGTTTTAGGGCACAACTTGCATCATCAAGCAGGTTTTTTTATTAATATAGTTAAAGATTAGAAATTCAAGAAATGAAGGCTAGTTTTGCTGTAATTGTATCCATTTATTTTAAGGGATTCGGGCTGATTGTTTTCTTTCAATCTCTAACGTTCCTTCATAAATGTTTGAAGAGTTATGTTGAGAAACAAAAAAAATAACAAAAACAAAATAAAAAGTTTGCGGGACTCAGACACCAGGTGATCACTAAAGATGCATTCGTTACCTGTGATGTTTGTGTATGTATGTGAGTTAGTGGAGAGATAGTAGGGCGGCCGGGCCTGTGGCTGTTTCCATGACAACTGGAGATAGCTCTGTTGGTGAGCGACGGTGAGGCAGAGCTGCACTCTTGATTTCTCATCTCTTTTAGAAATCTCCTCATGTCTAAATGAGGCCAAGTTGTGGATGGGCTAATATTAGAGGTGAACACTGTGCAAGTCCTTTGTCTTGTCTGCCCTTGCCATCTCGCCTCATCTCTGGTCTTGTGACATCACGGTGTGTGACATCACGAGGACCCAGTGCTCATCAGCATTCAAAGAGACGCAGCAACCTCCTTCCACACGCACACACACACTGGAGGCAACAGAGCATGCTCATACCTGGACTCCCTGCCTGCATGACAATGCTATCACTAAGATACATGAAAACAACACAAACAATTTAACTTTTGATGTTGATGCGCTACAGCGTACATAGCAGAAGCAGGTCATGGCAGCTTGAGCATGTTCAATCTCTGCCTAAGAGACTCACACTCAAACATGGGGACATTATTTAAGTAATACTGCACTGATAGCTACCACACATACTGCAATCAATAAAATCAACAATGCATGATGTACTGGAGCTTTCTGTTCTTTTCTTTATTTATCAAGATGTGCTGATCATGAGCATTATGCTAACAGGAACACCGCATGTGAGCAATGTGTCTATGACAATATACCAGCATATACAGCACTCAACAGAGTATATGTAGGAGAAGTGTCCTTGGAAAAGGTGTCGGGTGAGGACTGACAGCAAATAAAAAATGAATTTTCTTTCATAAATTATTTGAAAAGAATTGAGATCACCCTCAGTTTTGAGCAAACTCAGCATACAGTTATCTAGTACAGAAAAATAGTCTATTTTTAGGGTCAATTGACCCTGACCTGTGGCCAGACCGTCAGAAACTCAGAAATCCAATCTTTTTCCTATCAGCGAACATAACACCTAGACATTACTAGTCTGGCTACAGACTGCAGGGTGGAGATTTGAGTTATTTAAAATAAAGAGGAACCACAGAGATATTACATGATATTTAAAATGGGAAATACATTTTCTATGACATGTCTGAGGTTTATTAAGGCTGCAAGAGAGTGAGCAACATTTTTCAGTTGTCAACAGGAAGGCTGATAGCCTCTATGATTTGTCGAATAAGCAGGGATGTTGAAATGTTGGTTTCTCTTGGGAAACCTTGAACTTAAGGCAGTCATAATAATTGTATAACTTTAAAATGTAAAATCACAACTTTTAATCACTTCACTTTTGTTATAAAGTAGTAATAAAATCTTTCTTTACAGGAAATTTGTATAATACTATTCTTACATATTATTTTAGTGCCTAAAAAGAAACTGGAATAATTTAAAATCTGTATCCAAGGGTCAAAACTTTACCAAATTAAAGTCAGCAAATTTTGGCCAGTAAAATTTGATCATTGGATCTTTGTAGCAGACCTTGTTTACAGATATTTGCAACAGTGCAACTCTAATTGATGCAAAGTATGGAACACACATATAGAATCCTGAATACCATTTATATATACCATCATACCCAACTTAAAAACTTTAATGGACAAGTTCAGATAGGCATTTTGATGACCAACAACAAACAAAAATATTTTAGTTTACTCTTTGAGCAGCTTGTCCATGTTTTGAACAACTTAGCATATTAATTTTTTTAATTATTTGATCTTATCAACCGACAATGCAAAGAGATAAATATCAAACAGCGGAAAAACATTTTTCACATCCTTACCTTGTTTGAGGCCATCTCGCTGACCGAGTGTCTTGTCTGCAGCGTCTCCAGCTGGTCCAGGCACCAGTCCAGCTCCTCCAGGGTCTCGGTGGCCAGTTTCTGGTAGGCCTCCTCTGCGGGGGCAAGACAGGAGGGCAACGGGTCAGTGAGGGCCCGCTTCAGAGGACGAGCGGCCGGTCTGGGGTCTCCCACCCCACAAACGGTTAAGCTGGGATACCCCGAATAAACATATGGGTGACTCTTCATAATGGAACAGGTGAGCCAGCTGTGACGGCCTGGGAGAGGGGCCTTCTCTGTCTTTGTATGCCACCTTGCAGCACAGCTGGAGCGAACCTCGCTGACTTTTTGCAAAAAGTTCAGTTTTGCACTCTCAACCTTGGATTTTTCCTTAAATGCAAACTCAGCTACAGTCTCCTTGAGTGTTGTGGTTGTCGACAGGTGGCGATCTGCCACCCTGTTAGTTCTTTGCCCAGATGTTAAGCCTCAGCAGATGTTGACACGGACTAAATGCAACAGCAGTAAGAATATAGAAACTTGTCAGACTCATTCATGAGCAGCCGTACACAGCGAGATGTAGAGAGTGTATTCTCTCATTCTTAGAGGAAGTGTAATTCCAGTCATGTAGCAGGATGAACAACAGTCTGTTTAGCAGGCCCATGTCTGCTATCGGATGGCCAGAGAGGAGACAGGGATGATGGGAAGAAGATGATCTGGTGAGCACCTCAGAGCCAGTCAGCGTCCACAGGAGTCCAACAGTCCAGCACAGACCAGGCATGTCCACCGCACCAAGACATGGTCAAACAGCACAAAGACATTTCACACAAACACACACACTCGGAAGCAAGCAGACACACATGTATACACATACACACTCACACCAGCTGAAAAGCTACCCATAACACATCCTGGTTTTGTCTCCTTTGCCCCCCTGCCAATAAAAAAAACAAAAAAAACATCCACAGTATCCAAGAAGCAAGTGGGTACAAGCTGGCACTATGTGTCTGTGCCGGATGGTGTATCCTACAGATGCTGTGTAAATAGGTGGGGGGGGGTGAGGAGGGTGGGCTGCTGTTGCTTCGGCGTCCCTGGTAGCCAAACGTGCTGCTCTCCCCAAGCTGTACCTAAAGCCTGAGAGGACTGCGCCGTGGACGGGGAAGGGAGACAAACAAAACATGGAGTGGATAAAAATAAAAATAAGAAGAGGAGCCAGAGCTTGCAGCTCCAAACGCTCTGTGTGCGTGCATGCATATGTGCTCAGCATACAAACACCAGCAAAAACAAAGAGGTAGTTGACAACAATATGATGAGTCTCAGCGTCACAAGCTTTCCACATGACAAATTTCTCAGTTTGTTTTTGTTTTTTTTTTGTCTCAAAACAGAACAGAAAATGTCACCTTGCCAGACACCAGTTTGTACTGATTCCCTTCATAATGAAGAAAGCAAAGGATTTTAATACTTTGCGAAAGGAAGTGGTGGTTGAACGTTTGGGAGATGTATTATTTCAGCATTGCAGCCAACATTTATTTATATGCCTGAATGTAGCAGCAGTGCTAAACATGTGGAATTTCTGTTTTTTTTAACACCGAATTACTGATGTCTTATTGCTGCAATTGCATATGTACATTTTATCTCATGAATATTTTGAATTATAAGAACAATTTCGGTTTAATTAATCTGAAATGTGTTTTAGATTATACAATATGTTTAGAAAGGACTGCTGCATCCTTACTCTAAATCTTTGTTATCATCTCATATCCAAAAGTCCAGTCTCTCCTGCTTCACTGCCTTTAACACATTCTCTTCCCCGTTCTTGCATTTTATGCTTCCTCCACTGCTCATCCTTCCCTTTGCCCCCCCTTTTTTGCCTCTCTTCTTTCAACCTTTCAGCCTCCCTTTTTTTGTGTCACCGTCTTTCTCCCCTGGTGTGGTGTCAGTGGCTCGGGTGCTACTTTTTCTGACAGCAACTGCACTGACGTCAATGACATTCTTCTCATGCTTAGTGCGACATCAGACACCGGCGCTCAGAGAGGCCACTCTGCTGCACAGACGCAGGGCTGGAGCCAAACTATGGAACAGCTTAACAGCGGAGTCGGAGTGGCAATGGAAAGGAATGACATTCAAAGAGTAACAGGAGGGGAGGAAATGGACAAGCCAAGAAAAGTAAGAACCCTGACCCTGGGTCAAGGTAAAAGCATGTGAACTCAAATTTTAACCACAAACTTCACTACGCTGAATAATGAAGGGAAATAAAACAGTTTTTCCTTATATCAACATTTTGTAGGGTGCTGAATATAAATGCAAAGCACACTTTTCAGATTTTTATTTGCAAAAAGTTTTGCAAATCATGCATTGTTTTTCTTCCTCTACATAATCCTATCACTTTCTATTAATTTATTATGGAAACACCTTCCAAAAACATTATAATAATTTAGGTTAGTTCAGAGTAGATAGCATTTTAAATTTCCTAATGTATTTCAGCAAATCTAATAAAACTAGAAAACCCCAAGATCCTCAAATCAAATTGCAACTTTATTGCTCCTGGGGAAATCATTGAGATAATATTAATTATGCTCTTTTATTGCTTTGCTCTGCAAGCTAGCTTGTTGCAGAGTCAGTATGCTTTTGCATATGATGATCGGTCAATACTCTGACGTAATGATGCCCATGACTCACAGCTGTCACCACTTTATGGCAGGAGCAATAATGGCTTGCAGCAATAGGATTGTGTGTTAAAAATAGCACAATGTCACTGGGACCCCGATATATAAGCAGGTCATGGATGATTTCAGATGTGACACTCAGAGAACTGCTTTAGATATATTTTTTAATGTCGAAGGGAAATGTGACAGATTCACTATTTTGAGTACCCCGTTTTGTACTTTTGTACTAAAACCAGTAAATATTTTCACTTTTATGTAAAAGTGCTTTTTTTTGGTTCTGTGGATGTCTTTGCTATCGTGATCCTTATATTAAATGGGAAATGTGAAAGGTTTATCGGTTTTGAAAGTCATATGGAGAGTCTTGGTAAACATGAGCTGGGTTACAGCTACTGAAAGTGTTGTACTGTCAAGGGTGAATCTTTTCTAGCCATCTGATACAGTCTGCACAATGCCATCCTCAGAAAACCCATTCAGAAGAGACCAGACAGGTTGTGCAGTAAAGGATGACTGTCCAACAGGTAAAGGACAGATGTGAATACACATTCAATAACCAATGACTCTTTTACGTTGACACTGATATGTCTTTGTCTGAAAAAAATTATACTTGATCACCATGAATATGAATACTTAGTCTTGTCGTGTGTCTAAGAAGTTCTTAGAATTTGAAAAAGTAAATCAATAGTAAAAAAAAAAGAAAAAAGGAAATCTCTTTTTTTCCAAATGAAATCAGAATATTTATAAGGATGGAAACAGAAGATAAGATCTGCTCGTGAAAATAAGTATAGTATATAACATTGAAATAACAAATTTCTTACCTGTAAAGGTGGTCTTGGTGATAGGGGGTGGGTTACACATGGGTGATCTCCTGTCAAACAGGCACATAATATTAAATGTCACTTTAAAATTCTAACATTTTGTAGAATATTGAAACACAATGCAAACCAAAGAAAAACAACATCTAGCACTGGCTCAGAACCTTGACTGTTTGGAGCTACTGTAAAAAAATCATTTAAGGAGCTATTGCAGTACTAAAAACGAACAGCAGAGGGCAGACACAGCCAACTGTACAAGACGAGTGTGTTTGAGGGATCCATTGGCTGAAATACAACATGAATTGCCTAACAACTGTGCCTTTAGTGTTTTATAATCCTATGAAAATAATTGTGATTCATCTCACTGCACTACTGTATTTCTACAACATCCCAGACTAAACAAACTGGTCAACTTTTTGTAGGGTCCTGAATATAAATGCATTGGATAACTTGTTTACATGTTTAGAAGCTAGTGAAATATCTCCTACATGTTTGGATGTTTAATTTTGGAATCACCTAGAAATTAAGGGCTGCATCATGCCACACCACTCATTTTATCTCAGTAATCATAAGTAATGAAAGCAACTTACTTATTAGATGCTCTGTCTTGCTGTAGATTGGTTAATGCACCAAAGTTGTTCCGTACAGTTCTCAAGCTTGCAAGAACCTGAGAGCGGGATACGATTGATTAGGATTTAATCAGGCATTGATCATCACAATATGCAACATTAAGACAAATTCACATACCTGTGCAAATGGCGTTACAATCATATCGTCACCATGACTGAAAGAAATAAAGAAAGGGGAGTCTATATTAGTGGAAACTCCCATATTGCTGAAATTTGACAATATGTTGTGCTCTGGAAGCTATTAAGCTGTAGATACAGGGCAGGAAAAAGCTCTGTCACCCCAATGTTTGTACTGTGGAGCAGTAAGCAACTGTCTGAGCTCAAAGACCTGCTGCAAACAGAAAAGATCAATAACTTTGATAAATAAGGAGGACCAAGGCCATTGAGAGCTTTAAAAACAAATAAAGAAAGTTTAAAATGTATTCTGGAATGGAGGGGGATCAGAGTAGTGAAAATATATTAAGAAAAATATTAAATATATTGGAAGATATCAGAAAATGTTATCAGAAAAAAGTAGCATCAGAACCTACTTTTTGTGCTTAATCGCAGCAAGGCTGCTGTGAAGAATGCAAGCTTCTATGCACCTGTGAAAACATCCCTACATTTTTTCCCACTGCTTTCCTTCTCTTCTTTTAAAGGAAATGTTCTGATTATTTAAAGTTGTTTTTTGTTGAGATGTCTTAATCAGACAACAATTGACTCTATAATCAATTACTCAATTATTTTGTTACTTTAGCTGTCCAGCACTTTGGTCAACTGTTGTCTTTAAATGTGCTATTGAAAAAAATGTGACTTTAGTTGAAGGCTTAAGCACTTTTGGTTGAAATTTTACTTTACAGATTAAATATTAATCAAAATATTAATATTTTGATTATTAATCAAATATATGTTTGATTTACCTGCACTGACTGCCTGGGTTGTCAAGTGGTTACCTAAAGTTTGAGGCTCAATAAGGTTAAGTTGAAAAGCCTTGATTAAAGTTGATACCAACCCAAAAGAGAAACTATAGCTGCTAATGACGTAACCAATAAACTGAAAACAAAGATACACACGGACTGGCAACATGTGCACACAGGGGAACAGGTGTGTGTTACTATGACAATGGCTATCCTGTTGCAAAAACACCACAGCTACAACATTTCATTCATTTGTACTTTCAGCATGTGAACTAGTATTTGTGGGATAAAAATCAAATGAGATGATAGCTCTTCCTGTGCTCCTAAAACACAAAAAATAAAAAGATTTAGCTAAATGAACTTAAAAAAAAAGCCTGATATCTTGTGTAAGACCATTCAAAATCTTAAAATAAAACTACTTTAGTACAAAGTTCATATTGTTAACTTCTTAAAATAATGGTTTAAGTCATATTTTGCCAAAAGGGTCACTTTTCCCACCCCCTTTTTTGCCTAAATCATATTTTGGTAAAAAATGACTTAGGCCATTATTTCAGGAAGGTGACTATATGATGCTGCATATCATCAATATGTGTTTGCGCCACATGCTTACTCAATTAAATGGGCATGAGTTAGTGTTAGGATATGTGACAGCACACAACCATCTGCTGCTCATGCACTCTTCCCCCGAGGTCTAGAACCGGTCCTTAAAACATCCAGCTGTGACAGATCCACCAAAACACAAAAGCCCCCACTGAGATTAGCAGATGTACATTTTATTTGGGTGGATTGTCTAAGTGTTATAAATGAAAGGAAAATCTTTGTGCCACTCACATGTCACTGGCAATGGAGGAGTTTCGGGACATGGACTTGGGAGAGAGGTCGTAGTCGCTGTCCGAGCGGTAGAGGAACGACTCTCTCCGCTGGCTATGGACAAAGTTGGCCTGCAGGATGAGGCCTGAGCCCGGGCTGGCCATTGGGTCCAGGGGACTTCGACCTGACGACGTGCCATTGTCCACATCAAAGCTGCAGGCAAAAAAAAAAAAAAAAGAAGGAAAAAGGGTATTAAAATATGGACAGTTTTTTTTCAGTGGGTTTGTAAACAAACTAAAAACAGTAACATTTGCAATCCGTTGGTCATTGGGCATAAATATTTTACAAAGCATTGTAGTTATCTTTATATGGCAGCACTGTTCAATATTGTTCAACATTTTGAATATGTCTGGAATTTAAGTGTTGAGTGTGACTTATCTATGATGTTGTATAAAGTGCTGGGAGCTATTGATATTGATAGCAAATATATATATATAGAAAATACATCAAATCATGGTAATGTGATTACAAAAGTGGGCTCCTACTCCATTTTCAATCACTTAGGCTTATAATTTATCACAGCAGGTTTTCTCACTAGTCCTGGAACATATAAATCTGTTCACACAGAAACACACTCAGCATGCTTTGTTCCAACCTTCCTCAGTGCTACAGGGAATACCTTAGTTCTGATACTGCTACTGACTCACAGCTAAGCAGTGTTTTTTAACCAGTGACACCACTTCCTATTGGGATGTCATGCTGAGCTCCTTAGTCTCCAAGGTGATTGTGCACCCAAGTGATGACTAATGCATATCTACAGAGACATCTCCCTCATCGCCAAGGCTGGGACGCAATCCTATAATCTGGTCTGGGGAGGATGCTAAGGTCAGTGTGGGATTCCCCTCAACACAATGCGTAATACCCAGAAGGGTGACGTCTCCTTATCTTATCATAATCATCACAGCGATACATAACAAATGAATGTGCAAACCTGTGCACATGTGACAGCCTAAAATATTTAGAGTGAACACTTATTGAAATTAAATCTTTTTTAAAATTTGATGGTGTGTAGACAGGTTATATGTTGTTAAAAGTCTCCCGATATTAAATGTACATTCATTCAAAGTAATCTGGCTCCTTTTCTTTAACTCCAAGATAAAACCTGACTCCTCCAGGTAAAGTTACAGAATGCCTGCAGGTATGGGAACACCCTGGTTTGGTTTGTTCAGACGATAGAACAAAAGTTGGCAAGTAAGACCCACAAAATTTGCAAATATGATACCTACTTTGTACGAGAAAGTAGAGAATCGAGTGTATGGGTTTTACTTAAAGGCAGTCTTTAAGTAAAGTCAGTGTATCCACAGATACATTCTTATATGTATCTCTTGATAAGTTCCAACAGTACAACTGATATATTATCTAACAAGAAATAAATTGAGAAATTAAGGAGGTCAAGCAGAGTACAGCAAAGTTGCTCTGTTCTCCTCATGAGCTTTAAAGGTCTTTTTGTCATGAAAATTCCTGGATTTGGAAATGTCAACTTTTTACTCTGTTAATGTCTACATTCTGTAGCATATGAACCTGAAGACTGATGTTTTGCCATGTTAGCCACACCAAACACACCAATCTCTAACTCTAACAGATGTTAAACACAGTTTAACATGTGAACACAGTCAATGCTGTTCTTGTATCTGATTATATCACTATCCTCTTTATAAACACCGGAGATCAAAAATTAGCCACAGAATTGTGATTAGTGCAATCTGTAAAATATCTAGCTATAGTCACATCTTATCGAGCTCCTCGAAAGCCACACTGCAACACAGGACATGCCAAGCATATTTTCCTGAATACTTAAAGGGCTAAATGATCTACCTTCTTCCTGTGATATAACTGATGGCAGAAACTGACTGAGAGTGAGCTTTTGTTGGGGAATAGGATAGTTTGGCTGCCCGCCTGGAGTAAAGGGCAATTGTATTGTCCTTGGCCTCCTGTCCAAGTTCTTAGACAAAAAAAAGACACAAAAGTGCTGCAGTCGAAATGACTCTGGTAACTGTTCTCAAAAGTTGCTCTCCACCCTCTCAAAGAGCACCAATCAGTCTGAACCTCCCTCATATCACCCATCTTCACACTCTTATCAAGCCAAGTAATCCTTCTGCTGTCTGTGCTGCAAGTGTGAGAGCCCCAACTCACACCAATGAAAAATAAGTCATCACTGCTAACACAGGTCAGCTCGTCATGCAGCTGCTCTATGTGGTAAGTGCACATGAATGAGTACATCCTGTATGTGAACAAGGAAAAGATCTCAAACTGAGACAGAGAAAGTGTTGACACAGAGCCTCTAGCATATGTTTAACATCTGATCACACTCTGACGTCAAAGCTCACGCTCAGTCTCACCTAAACTGCATGTGTGGTTTTACTCTATAGACACACCCTCCCTCCTCTGGAATAACAAATAAGTCTTGGAGCAAAGTTAGCATAGTATTGCACCAACATTGACATCATAGTTGGAATACCTGTTTTTTTTTCTCCTCATAGAGCAAATCTTTGAGACAGCAGCCAATAAAGAATAAATAGAGAGAAAAGAAGGCCAACACTTGTATGGCTACATAGTAGAAATAAAGAGAAGACTCAGTGTCCCTCTTAAAGAGAAATACTTTTGAACTAGGCCAGCAAATCCAGCATTACTTTGATGTTGTAATCTACAATAAAAATACCATTGGACACTAATATAAAAAAATTGTAAAAAAAAAAATAAATAAAAAAAATTCAAGCACAGACTAGCAGGTATAGACAATAAATGGATGGATGGATCTCAGGTAGTAAGTGTTTCTGAGATAAAAACTTGGTATTTTTGTCAAAAGTTGTCAGTCTTAAATAAATATGTTGCTAAATTTTGGTGTCAATATATCAATTATGATACCAAAAACGAAAAAAGAAAATCATCCAAATTTCAAAAACTGTGCTGAGTTATTTCAAAAACATCATAAAACTGTTAAGATCATCCAATGTCATTTTTCTGTTGTTGGCTTTAGCATAACAAATGCCTGATGAGAGCTGATCGAACTGTAGTTGTCGTAATAAACATAGCCAATACCCTTCGTGTTTTGCAATCTACTCAAACTTTTAATCTACAGAATTCATTCATGGTTCCTAGGAAACCAAAATATGTGTAGGCTGCTTTCTGAAAGCCACATTATTTAGTACTTCAGTGAGTGGGAAAAACTCTAAGACTGTCTTTATCTATTTAAAAAGATTTTGAACCATGGGAACATTCCCCATCACTTTTAACCCTTCAACCCTCCCGTGGTCTTAAGAAATAGGGTGATTTGTACCCCATTAACCCTCTCCAGGCAGATGTTGCAGATTTGCAACAGCTAAATGCTGTTGCAACGCTGTTGAAATGTCTCTCTCAAAAAAAAGTCTGAATTGTATATTACTACCCCATATGATCATGTTCTCCAAATATCAGATTTTTCCTGCAACTACAACTTAATTTGAGCCTGAGAGGGTTATTTTTTTTCTCTGCATGGCCCAACAAGGCCGCACTGACCCTTTGTGGGCTTTTACGACTTATTTTTGTGTGTAGTTTTGAGAACTGATGGGCTGACAGGACAGTGCCCCCACTTTTCTGATGTTCGATGGTGACATTTGCGACAGTTAAAGCCTGATTAATAAAAAACAATAGCATGTAGATGGTATGTCTCACAAAGAAGAAATTGA
The DNA here is from genome assembly GCA_903066815.1 of Brachyrhaphis roseni. Classification (NCBI taxonomy): domain Eukaryota; kingdom Metazoa; phylum Chordata; class Actinopteri; order Cyprinodontiformes; family Poeciliidae; genus Brachyrhaphis; species Brachyrhaphis roseni. The sequence continues at coordinate 8,233 of CAEFZY010073282.1, read as the reverse complement.
CTAAAATACAAATGATGCCCTGACCCTGAAAATATAAGCATCACAGTCCATTCAAACATTTTCATTAGAGGTTTTCTATGTCTTATTATTCCAACTATAACATTAACTATTATTTTTTGTAGTTTGACTCTGCAAAAGACTTATTTTTAAAACAAAAATGTCAGACAGTTTCTTAAAATAAATTCAGTAAAATAAAAATGTTTATTTTACAGTAAACATTTTGAATGAAAAGCTTTGTATTCTATGAAATTCTTGTGTTTACCGATTGTTGTTCTACCAAACAGCCCAAAGCAGGTGCAGGGTTCGATGCAGATGTTTTTCTTTTTGTTTTATTTAAAGTAACAAATTTCAAGGTGAAGTTCCCAGATATGAGCACATCAAAAATGATAAAATGATTATTAAAAAACACAGGGAACAACTATGCATTTCAATGTAGCTCCTTTGTGACTCTTCAGGAATAACTAATTTGGGATACAATTTTCCTAAGTCAGTGACTGACTTTGGTTGACACATTTACTGTTAAATTTCACATTTTTATTCCTTTTCATAGTTTCATTACCCCCTCGCACATTTTCTCTCAAACACTGAATTAGTTTATCTCCTTACTTCCAAAACGCTGAGTCTACTCTGAATGATCCACTTAGTTAAAAATGGCAAAGTGGGGTACTGCTGTCAAATTATTCTGGGACACGACCTACATTTAGCAGCTATACTGCAAATGTGGATCTTAGTGATAGCACTACGTAAGAACAGGACTTTGACATCTTTTTGTGTTCTAGTTCAGGAGCAGAGCCTTCTGTAGGAAAAACCTGCATATTTTACACTTACAGAAACCGCTCATAGAAAACTAAATGACAAAAAATTAATATGCCACTTATTGTGGCTTTAACACAGAAACTTTAAGACCAAATTAATATAGAAAGTGATCTGTAACAATGTTCTGCTGAACTTTTAACTTTGTAACTAGAGTCAAGAGTTGACATAATTTGATTTGAGGGTTAAAACTCAGAGTTTTTGAGTCTGTGCCATCTTTAGCCTCTTTCTGACGTCAGCTGGTCCTATTTGACAAACAGACAAAAACAAAGCATTTCAGTGTTATGTCCCCCAACCAGGCAGGGAATCAAACTCCATGAAATACATATTAATATATATATTCATTAATCTTCTTTTTACAGCTTTAACCTCAGAAAGCTTAACAGTGAGGAGCGAAATATTTCTCTTCACTGTTTGTCACTAGCCTGCTTCCTTTTCTGTCCATAGCTTTCTAAAAATAAAGCAAGAGTCGTCTTCCCTCTGTCTGCTTTAGCGCACAGCTTGTAAACATTTGGGATTCCAGGTTTAGAAGATTTTTTATTATTTGTTTTAAAGCTCTTGGTTGAGTTAAATATAAACCTCACACTCTTTGCACTTGGTTGCACATTTAAAAGAGACACATAACTATGTTTGTGGTATGTAATGTGGCCAACATTGTTCTCATGGCTACACCCTCAGGTGGAGCAGAATCCCATCTATCCTCATCCTTGCTGATCTGCTTAAAAAGATACACTATGCTCTGTCCCATCAGCCTGTAGTTATGTGTAACAGCTCGGAGCTGAAAGTAAATCAGTGAACTAACCATTTTCCGTTTTGGTGTAAGAGGAGAGCAAGGAAAAAACGAAGAGGTGAGTGAACACTGAAAATAGACGGAGACAGAAGGAAAGGACATGAGCAAGGTGTTGCACTGCATCCTGTGGCATGTCCATGACCTACAGTTTAAAAATGGCAGCACAGTGTTTATGTCAGGGTACCGGCAGCGATGTATCCCAGAGGAATGAGCTGCTATGAGAGTATCATAAAATTATTGCCTTGACACAAAAAATACAAATAAAAGATATAACATGATGTAATTACTTCATAACAGAAAAGCAATGATGCTATTGCTGCTAAAACATTAGAATATATTGATTAACAGTTGTGATATGATTATTTTATTTCAATACAGAGACTCAAAGAAAGATTTAGAACTGACTGCTCACCTTTGTTGTTTTAAAGCAACTGAAGTAGAATATAAATTTATGTTGCTGTGTTCTTCTTAAAATAACACCAGTTACGACAGGCTGTTATTAACTTAATTATTGTTATAATTAATTATGTAGTTGTCCTATCTGCTCAGGTAATTGGCCTGAGGTTGACTGCCGAATATTTAGTCCTCAAATACAAATACAGGTAGTGAGGTTAAAAATTCACCCAAAAAAATATTTTCTGTTAATATTTAGTGTAAACAAATACTTGCAATAAATCAAGCTCTATATCTACCAAGATTTAGAAAATAAATAGTTTGGCCCTGGAAGCCATCCACTTGAATTGTTACTGTCCAATCAGTTGGATGCATTAAAGATTTTTCCAAAAATTCCCTTAAAAATATTATTTTTACTGTTATTATTATGATATAAGTATCTTGTACTTCTCTATGATACAGGAAGGTGTCCTCAAGTGATAGAGGTTGTCTTTTAGCAAATAGCAGTGACTTTAACACTGAGGCTGGTCAAAGCAGACTGGCTGTACGTTAAAGGCAATCCAGTCTGCCAGAGGAAATGTGCGACTAAATCACCTGCAGCGTAAAAAGAACAAGCTCAGAGGCGCGAGGATGTTTCTTCATGAATGATTTTCTTTTCAAGTGTTTGAAGTATTTGAAATTGTTTGGAAAGAGAATTTGGGGCGATAGGAAGAACCCTGGCACTCGGTTGTTTGTCGACCAAATCAATGTTTATATGTAAATGAGAATCGCCGTCAGTTTTGGTATAGATTTTTTGTTTACCATCTTATTTTATACAAAGGTTTTTGTGTAAATACCTTTGTATAAAATGTATAAATATGTCAGGGCAATATCATTGCCCTGACATATTATTTATGTCAGGGCAAATACTTCTCTTCTTTTACCATCTTGTTTGAAAAGACTCGGGGAGGAGGCAAAGAATTTGTGACAAGGCCATCAACCACAAAGCAGACCAGACCAAGCAGATAAGGCATGACCATTCACTGATAACTACAAGGCTTGTTTCCTCTATCTGCACTGCCCACCCACACAAGCACACGCACATGTATTCACAGAAGTAAAAAAAAAAAGGCAAGGCAAATATATGTTGATTTGCCAATACCCATCAGGAAGCAATAGCCAAATTTGTCTTTGGCTCAAAATTAGGAGATAAATCTAACCATAAATTCATAAATATTTGGCAGCTGAAAATCAGTCATGCAAATCTTCCTGAAAAAAAATCACCTTAAAACTGCAACAATTTTACCATAATTCTTGGAACGTTGGTAGGAATTTTTACTGCGTGGGGGACAAGTACTACTCAGTTGACCTTTTTTTACATAGCAGGATGCAATCAAATCAATTATTAATGGCAGTGTTTCATTCCCTGGCTTGCCTTCTCCCTCTTTCCTTCAGACTCTGTGAGATATAAATAATATGAATCTTTGTCTTCAGTCGTAACACTGCTCTAGCACCTACTGTCGCAGCTGCAACACTGAGAAAAGTTAGTCAATCATGAGACACAAAAAGAGGTCACCATGGCAATGCGCCGTCATCTTGGTTCATATGGGTAAAAGCCACTTCAGCTCCAATACACACCAGAGGTCCACTTAGCCGTGAACCTATTTTCCATTCTATTCATCATCTTAGGAGTGGATTACTTAAATGCTAATTTTAGAAGAAATATTAAATAACCTACACCCTGTCATGCCTGATGTTCAGTCATTGCCAGAAACTGTCAAAACTGTTAAAACAAATCGCTAGAATAAAATTAATGCAACAGTTTTTGCATAAATATTTTGGGGATAGGCTTTAAACAACATTTCTGAGTTGAAATGAAGAAGTTAAACATAAATGACTGATAACTTACTTAACTTAGTTAATTATTTTTGTGCTATACCATCTCTATTCTAAGTCACTTTTCCTCTGTCCTCATTGGTTGTATCCTGACCAGCAATCACTTCCTCTTTTTCTCTCAACTTTTTTCTGTATTATTCCACATATTAAGAAGACAGAGAACCATAAACAATTGGATCGACTACATCATAAACAGTTACTGAAAGAGTAATAAAATTTGAAATATATTTTACAAAGATTGGTCATATTTGAAACCTTTTCTCTGAGAACCTCAGTTAAGATGTGCTAATCACAACTTCAGCCCCAAAGTTAAACTGTTCAGCTCACTAGCTCTGTTGACTTTAGAGCTTTTTGCTCCAGCACAGAAAGTTTCTAAACCACAAGACATAGGGCAATTTTTAAACTGATCTATATTACTTTTAACTTAAGGAGTTATTTTAAAAAGAAGAAAATCAAATTATAGAAAAGCACCCTTGACAGGACACAACTCAAGACAAACGAGAATAACTAACATTTGACTTAACTAACATCTTTCAATTCTTGCAAAAATGGTTTTTGTATTTGCTACCAATTTAAAGTGTTGAACTTTACATTCAAATTATATGTTCCTTAACTTTATATTGGCAATAATTCAATATAATTTAAATGCCAATGTTTATTAAACTTTTAAATTTCTTACTAAAGTGTAACGATGGCTAGAAAAAAGTCAGATGCAAACAGTCGCATTAAAATGAACACTTTTTCCATCTTTTCTTGCTTATTTCTCCCAATTTACATCTTCTAATGATTTGATCTATGTTTATTGTACAAACACAATGATGGACACCAACAGTCTGTAATTATAAAACAAAGCATCTATTCTCCTAGTTGAAACAAACAGGTCTGTTTGTTTGGATTTCTTTATGTTGAATCTTGTCATTGTCTTACATAGCTATGCACAGCCTCACACAGCTGTTCATGGGAGTTTGTGCAAAAAAACTAAATACAAAAAACTGTTAACCTGAAGACATCTAATCAGGCATGTAAATGCATAATATAAGCTATTGTGATACAACACACTTATGTTTTTACTGGACTTAAGCACATACATTTGATCCTCTTCATAATACTGCCCATCAGTGATGTATTTTTCATCTTAAAAACACTCAGATATCTGTCATGAAAGAAAAAAGGCAATATTAGAATTAAATGAAAGAAGCCTCCACAAAACAGTAAATGGCATAAAGGAGGGCAGGACAGATGGAGTAGGCGGTATGCCTTGTCCAGCTGAGTATTGCTTTTGGTAGACATTCAAAAAGATGGCTCATACAAACCAAACACTGCCAGATTCTCAGCTTTTACTAAGAGCGAAATAAAAGAGACATTTTGCAGTCAGCTCTTTTACTAAAACCAGTTTTATAACCACTCACTTTACTGTAGGTACAGTAATATGTCACACCTGCAGGAGCACTATAACAGCGTGAGACCTGGTTACTATGTCTTCATTTTACAAAAGCTGAGAAGGTTGCAGAGCAGACTGGTAAACTGACATGAGACTTAAGACTCTACCAGGTTTAAACACACGGCTCTTGTAAAAACCCCACAACTTTATGAGCATTGCACTATGAGTATTTTAATTGAGTACAAACCACAGTTGTACTCAGTTACCATCCGTCTGAAAGAGAGTAATGTAAAATATGTGGGTGCTCACCTTCAATGTTGGAGCTGAAATTCATATTTTTTTTTACTGACAAGCAAGAACAAGCTGCAACAGGAGGGAATAGGAGACAAAAGGGGAAGGGCAAGGCGAGTTCTGCCCCTGGGGATGCATTTAACATCCTGAATTCAACTACAGATAAATTTAGCTTTTCAGTAGATATGCAAAAACTGTCTGTAGTCTCGACTCAGAGGATTTTCAACTTGACCGAACCCAAGCTGTGACGGGCTGGTTGAAAAGTCTACATTTGTATTTTGTTTTTATTTTCAGTGAACTAACAACACCTGTATACTAGCAGCAGTGCAAACAATGACACTACAATGGTGAGGATACTAAAAGCAAGCCATTTAAAGCATCTGTAAGGAGTACAATAAATGGGCCAGATGAAGAACAGAGATGTAAGGCATTATTTACAAAGAACTACAGATTTATCTAGACATTTGTTCAGGTTTTCAGACACAAAGACTTTCAACAGAAAATAATAAGGTTTAATAAAGTAGAAAAAAGTTGGTATTTTATCATTTTTGTTTCCGTGCATTACGCATCAAGGTGGATTTGTAAATCATTTCATAACTGGAAAGTTTTAAAGATGAAGATGTACATTACTTTGGAAATATCCAGAGGCTGCTGTGTCAGTAATGCTAGCTGAGTTAGCATTACTGAATAACAATAAAATAAAATGCTGGAGTTTCAAATGTCATCTCAATAATTGGTTTGTCTTTGTTTCAAAATAATAAAATACTTTTGCTGCTCTCTTAAAACACAAGGCATGTGCTTCTAACATAAAGCTCTGCCTCCAATGCAAAAACAATGACCACTAACAGAACAAATACCAGGAAACATATTCTGACTGAACTAAAAGTTATGTTAGTGTCTGAAAAGAAACCAGAATTAGCTAAAATTAGATGTGATTTGTTAAGTCTTTACAAATAACAGGGATCAGAAGTCAGCCACACTCTGATTGGAGCATCTCTATTTTTCTCAACCTATTTTGCTTCAACTGCTGATGGAAATGCTTGGGTCATCAAAGCAAGTGTATGGTAATGTCAAAGGCAATCTCATCCTCTGACAGAAGAATGAGTAGTGCCTTGCACAGAAAAAAACCCCCAACAAAAACAAACAAACACTCTAATGTGAGGTAAACAAGAGCAGGATGACAGCTTTTAGACCTAAACTGAAAAGAATGTGAATAAAAGTAAAACAAATAGGGAAAAAAAAAAGTCAACAAAAAAGAAAAAGAAAAATAGACTTAGTAGATAAAGTTTCTTATCAATTTACCATATCCCCTCTGTGTTCTTCAAAGAGCTGGTGGAGCGAGACCGAGGCTTAAGAATGATACTCATCTTCTGATTTTTCCTTCCACATCCACACAGACAGCATGTGTAAACTCCTTGTGTGCATAAAGTCGCAAACACCTTCTCCAGCGAGCCACCGGGATCCCACTGACCAGCCGCCGCTGATCTGAGGCGATCCGGATGGAGCGTCCTTCCCCCAGTTTAGCAGAGTGGTCCAGACCAAACAGTTCTCCACACTGCTTCTCCTCCTGAAGCTCTGGTGGTTCGGCAGCAGGTCGGTTTGTTACCCGGCTCTCCCTCTCACTCACTTGCACTTATCATGCCAGAGCAGCATGTGATCTTCCTCTTTCCTAATCCAGCCATGCACTCACTCACACTGCTGCTCTCCTTCCTTACTCTGTGCCTCCCTTTTAAGTCCATGTGCTTATTTTTTTCCCCCCCACCGAAAGGCTGAAGTAAGATTCCAGTTTCTCAGGATGTACGTGACGGTCTTTCTGTCCCTCTGTTTCCCTTGAGCTGCTGCCTGAGAATGACTGAGTGGGGAGGGGTTGCTTTGGTAGTAGTAATTGTTTAAAGGGCGGGCCTTCTCTTATCCCTGAGCAGTCTTAACAATCATCTCATGCGTCAGTCACTCGACAACTGCTGTAACCTAAAACCAAGAGCCAAGCATTCCAACGTTCTTTAGAGCCGTGGCAAAGATAGCATAACAGAAGGAATGAATTACATTACAATAGAAAAACAAGTGTCCTTTTTTCCCCCTTTTTTGGTAGAGTAACAACTCTGTGCAGCATAGTGATTTAAGCTAGCAGTAGCAAACTAAGGATTAACCACAGGAGGAAAAGACAATATGAAACAATAAAATAGTTGTTGATAGTGAGAAATGACCAGCCATTTAAAAGTAGAACAAGAACACAAAATCCCCCATCTTTAAATTGTTTTAATGCATTTTTTCTTTAGGGTTAAACATGTCTCAGTGCAAACCATCAAACATTTGAGGCAGAACACCTGTTTTCTACTGAGATAATCCTCTTAGAAAAGGCAACCAAGAGTCTAGCACAATTTTTGAGGCCATTTGTGCTTCACATTTTCAAGTGTGCAGAGTCTTTAAAAAGCCTTTAGGAAAACTCAGAAATCAACCTACCGTATTTTCCGCACTATAAGACGCACCTAAAAGCCTTCAATTTTCTCAAAAGCCTACAGTGCGCCTTATAATCCGGTGCTCTTTATATATGTTTTAAAGTGTCTTAGAAACTTTTAAGTGTCTTAGAAAGACACTTTAAAATACTTTATTAAAGTGTTTTAAATGTAGTAATTTATTTCAGCCACTGGGTGGCTTCCCGTTCATATTTGCTACATCTCGTTCATGGATCT